>JAUBNY010001106.1:1741916-1755991 GCA_032275445.1 Crypturellus soui | reverse complement strand
GTATTCATTATTCATGGCTTTTTTTCACACTCAAACTCACAGGGAAATTGCAGTGAGGAAGGCAAGAAAAGGTCCCTTCGTCCCTAGGTCAACCCTGAGTTCTTATTAAAGGCATACCCGTGGTATCTCTGCAAGGAGTTTACTTGTTACTGGCAACTTGTTTGCTTTTTTTTTTCCTTGCATATATGTACTGTCAAGGCAGCACAGCAAAGCGCTCAGCTGAGCTTTTAAAGCCTTTGGCCACCCTGAATAGAGTAGTTCACAGGCCTTTCATTCTAAAAGGGCCATCAGAAGCGACTTTTCCTCGCTCTCTTCAGCTTTCCAATGCTTTTTAATACTGCATTTGTTATCCCTCCCCTCTTCACTGACACTGCATCCGACTCCTATGTGTTTCGTCTGCCCTCTTGATACATTTTTAATTCCTTCAGCATCCTGAGGACATCGGACAACCAAGAAACAACGATTAGGCTCAGTTCGAGGCAGCCTGGCTTTGCCCTGGCAAGGAGATCCTTGGCCGCCCTAGGGGACTTCTGGGTTGCTGGAGGCCGAGAGCTTCACCAGAAGCAGCTTAAGGAGATGTGTTCTGCATGGCTGGGACCTCCTTCCTTTGCCAGGGCAATACCCTTGCTTACAGGTGCTGTGGACCCATTGGATCTATAGGATCTATAGGTACCATTACCAGTGCCACGGTGTGCTCTCAGAACCCCATGATATTTCTCACCCTGAGGATGTCCTTCTCAGTAGTTTGTAACTTCGCTGGACTCCAGTGTTGAGTCCTGATATAT
Source organism: Crypturellus soui (assembly GCA_032275445.1). Lineage (NCBI taxonomy): Eukaryota > Metazoa > Chordata > Aves > Tinamiformes > Tinamidae > Crypturellus > Crypturellus soui. Next base: position 1,755,206 of record JAUBNY010001106.1, on the reverse strand, counting down.
CCTGAGTCAGGATACTCCAGGCGACACAAACCATTCAGTGGATGGAGCAAGAGAAAAACACATTTTCATCCAAATTTAAAGAATTCAGTGAGTGACCTTTTCTTTGAGACATTGTAGCTATTAGAAGCTCTGAAATCTGATAATGGAGCATTGCTTTTTTCTGTAAAGATCAGCTGGTTTTACCTAATGCGGGATGGAAAGAGAAAAAAAAGGGTTTTGCTTAGTAAGTACTGTGGCAGTTTCAGAAATTATGAACAGAGAGAATAGAGTTAAAATATTAACCTTTCAGACACCAAGAAACTAAAAAAGGACAGTTTCAAGGTCACACAAACAACTTTGATTTAAGCACTTTGCTACAACTAGTGGCTTTGGGAGGATGGCTACTTGCCGTACGTCTGTCCTGCTCCCTTTTCTGCAAGGCGTTGGCATGGTCAGGCATGGTCAAGAGACCATGGACATGCCCAAAGGACAAGTCTTTTCCTCTGCCATAGCCACTGAGCTGGAGGCGCATGATGAACAACACATAACCTTGGAACTGAGCCCCATCGCTCCCTGGCATGAGTGGGAGCCAATGGAGAAAGCCTAGGGAGAGAGACAGCTAATTCATCCTTCAGCGCAGTGATTCACGCTGGTGTGTGCTGAGGGATATTGCATGGGAAGACATGATTCCCATGATTCCTGACCTCGTTGCTGACACGCTTTCGGTCGCCTTAGTAGGACTGACATTTAATAACTTCTGACGCTTAGTAAAATATTTATTCATGGCTCCGTCGGCCCCAGCATTCCCATTTTTTCAGACTGTTTCCGTACTAATGACAGAGCCAATTGATTTTTTTCCCCCCCAGAGTTCAAAATTCAAATTCCAATTCAAAATTGGACACAGTGAGTGAACTTTATGAGACAGAGAGTGAGTTTGGGATTTCACTTTAATGAATCTACGAGTCTGTCAACCTTTCTCTAATTTTTATGTTTGGAATTTTAATAACTACTCCTGGTGATCACTTATTACTGATTTTCAGAATGCATAATGATATCCAGCCTGATTCCCATCTCAGTTAATCCAGTTTGCATCAGCTTCACTGCCATGATCTCAGCAGATTTGCTCTTGCTTTGTAGTAGGATGAGACTGCAATGCCTGGTGGAGAAAAACTTTCTGAAAAAGGAAGCATGTTTTGGTAGAAAAGGTTCCATACCAGGAGAAACAGAGCAAAAATACCTTGCAAAGGCTATTCTGTAAGCCCACAAATAAATGCAGGGGCATCCAGGGAGGGTAGAGGGATGCACAAGAAGAAAGATGCTTTTAATCCAGAGAGGCTGAGTCATTTTACCTCCCTGCCTCTCATCTGTGCTTCAGAAATAAGTATAAAATACAGAATAACTATAATAATAATTCCCTCATTATTATTTCTCTTTCATATACTTTGCGTGTTTCAATATTAAGTGGTCAAGCTTACATTTTAGAAGTTATCTACCCAGAAAAGATTTGTACGGGATGTACTGGAAGGATTATGGTTTAATCTAGTGAATAATGATGCTATATTGGGAATAGTATGTGAATGGCTGCATACGTGTGCTGGCATATTTATATTTGTTTCTCCGAGTCGCTTGCGTGTTGACGTGGACTTGCTGCATAATGTCTAGGGCAGAGATCTGGATACAGAAGGATGCAGCAATGGAGGGGGGCAGAGGGGGACCTGGTTGCTGCAAAGCCAGTATAGGTATGGAGAATTAGACCTAAAATATGTAATCCTTGAAATTTTCAGTCATTCAGTTCGTATTGTCCTTAAAATAACTGGGTGCCAGGGAACGGGATCGTTTTGAGGGTGGATGCTATCCCCAGGCACAGCGAGCAGCCATACAGCTCCTCGCACCTTCAGCCACAGTGTTAAGAGACCCTAGTGCCCGCTCTGCGTTAATGTTTTCTGTTCCAAATAAACCCATTTCCAAAGAACAGACAATGTTTTTTTCCAAAATCAGATTAATTTAACAGGATCCATCTCGATCTCACTCTGCTCCTACCTCTTTATTTCTCAGTGAGGATCTGCCTGAACCCAGCAGTTTGGTACATTTCTGGCATCAAAGAGTAAAAACGATAAAAGCTGCTGCACTGGGACGCACTGGAGGGGCTGATGTTGTGTCCTGTTTAAAACAGTAGTGATCACACCTCGTTGTTCAGGGCAAGAACACGCCGACCGTTTTTGCTGGGTTCCCCCCACAGCAGCGCGCTGGCTTGTTCTGCAGGAGGTGGATTGAAACTCTGTTCCTTGCTGTTCCAGTAAGCTCTTCTGCGGTTTGTCCTGCCGCTTCCAAGTCTCTTGAGAGCTTTGACACACTGAAGCGGCAAATTCCGTGGGTAAGTGGAGCTGTGTGCAAGCAAGTGACGGCATTTGGGATAATGCCACCAGGGGTAGGATATGCAGTCATGTTACCCCCATGTAATCAAAGCAAAACCGTGCGTGCTGAATCTTCCAGATATGTAACTTGCTTTGGGACTGTAGCTAGACTGAAATAATGCATTTTTGGTTTCTGGAAGTGCAAAATGACCAGCAGTGGGTGATTGTGTTTGGTATCCTTGCAGCTTCCCATTGGAGACTTGCCATCCCTTTTTCTAATCGTGATTCCCTTTGACAAAAGAGAAAATTCACCCCAAATTCCTGCCACGGTATGTGGTGTACCTGGGGTGCAGGGGCAAGGAGGGAGATGGTGTGCGATAGCTGCAGGACTGAGCTGTGTGAGAGGAGATGCACAGCCCCTCTCTGCAACCCAGCTCTGCAAAAGAGACCAAAGGAACTTACAGTCTCAGGGAAGCAGGTTTCATTAGGACATAAACGGGAATAAATCCTTCCAAAGAGAATTCAAAGGGAGTAGATAAGAGAGGACAGAAATAGAAAGGGTTTATGAATGAATCTTCTCTCACCCATCGTGTCTCTGCAGGCACCTTCGTGTTCCCTGGATCAGGTTCAGCTCACGCAGGGGCCTTCTGGGTTGCAATAAGACCTGTACTTATCTTATGCATCTGCAGGATTGCATTTTTTTTTTCCTTGCAGCCCCTTGGATGCCCGTCCCCACTCTCAGATGCCTTTTTGCCAGGCTGATACTTCTCCCTTCCTCTCCAGGCTGCATCCCTGGATCTCCCTTCTGCCCATCCTGGATAATTCCCTATGCCTGAATCATCTGCCTGGCTGAGCGTTGCATGATGCTGATGGCCATGACTTGTGTCTCGAGCTGCAGAGCAGTCGACACATGCTCAGACCCATAGCAAGCCCCAGAGCCACCACCTCAGCTGGGATGCATCCCTGAGAGCACCAGGCCGACGGGCAGAGTATGATACCCACAGAACCGGCTGTGCAGTAAATACTAGAAATCCGGCACTGTGCTTGCTTTTGGAAAGGGCTTTTGGGGGATTTATCATCTCTGCAGCATGGTGCAGCCGTCTTCCGAAAATGAGGATCTTTGTTTGGAGGGGTCTTTAGAAACACATGGTACACTCCCAGCCAGGTTGGGGCTTTGTTATTTTTGATACTCTTCTGTACATTGGCTTGCCAGTTTCTTTTTCATTTTTTAATTTAAACCTATTCAGTTCTCATCTAAGTTTCTTCCTAATGTTCTTCAGGAGGGACCAGTGGACAAATTCCTGTGGAGGAAAGGGAAAGACAAGGCCCAAACCCTTGGCAAAAAGGGCATTTGTTCATTGGATATGGAGAGAGGTCTGTCCTGGCTCTAGTTATGAATTAAGACAATTTTGATAACAATTTTAACTCTAACAACAGGAATTCCTCCATCCACAGCACATCTACCCTTTTGCCTAGGGTCTACTTGACAGGCAGAGGACATGATCCTCAAAGCTTTTTCTGTGATGGTGTCTTTCTTTGAACACTAAAAAGCAAAAAAATGATACCATGCAGGCAAATACATGCTGGTAGCAGCAAGAAGCCTAAAGTAAGGAAGCTGTGCTTGGAAATTTGATTTTAATGGAGGGCACAAGAGGAGGTGGTATTTCAAGTAATGTCACTAGTTATTAGTATTTGGTAATAGTAAAGGGATCCCAGGGGTATCTTCCCTCGCTGTGCAGCAAAGGGAATATAGATGGCCGTAAATGCTGTTTTCAGCACGTTGGCTGCAGAGGATGAGTTTAGACTTGATTAGGTTATGAGACACTATGGTTAGCGACCAGACTTGGCGGAGCCGCTTCATGGAGCCTGTCCTAGATCTGCGCATGGCAGATGTGCTTGTCTGGAGAGAAAAGAGTGAGTCCCTTTGTGTAAGTGGGACTGTACATATTTTCTTTAGTTTCTTCTTCTTTATATTGGTTCCTCTCACTGGGTAATAATCCAGGCTGCACTTTTTCATGCCTGTCACGGAGAGTATTTGTAAAACATTCCAGTGAGTCCAGCAGTAATGTTGTACAATGTCATGTCTTCTTTAGGCCTTACTATTCTTACTCCCTTCTTCCCATCATCCTCTTTCCTCCAGATAATGCAGAACAACCTGTGCTGACCTGGAGGTGTCCCTGGTATTGGCTACTAAACTAAAATTACTAAAATTCTATGGCGTACAGGAAGAAACTGTAGTTTAGCCCACATATGGAGGATTTTCTGCATCTTTTTTTACGTGCTGTTAGAGACACATCCCAGGTTATTCCAGATGTATTTTAAGGACACCGTGACTGCAACACACAAGACTGTGAGTCTGGAATGAGTCACTGCTGTTTAGAGCTGGTGAACTTCTAGCATCTGTAGTGTGCGCAGAGTGGCGGGGAGCAAAGCATTGTTTTGGATGCATACTATCATTTAGATGGCCTGTTTCTTAATCTGAATCATCAAAAGGGAAAAGATAAATCAAATTCCTTGTAACAGATGACTGCGACATAACGGAGGTAAAGAGCTTAAAAAGTGCTGTCTATTGAAAGGAAATATTTCACACAGGAACATGATAACCTGCAGATCTACCAGAGTATCCACCAAACTGGGGTTTATGTAGCCCTTCCCTCCTCCTGCTTGGCTTTGATAATGCAGACTCCCCTACCTAACGGCAAAAAGCTCCCTCCATTACCCCAGCCCTCAAATTACTGCTTGAAAACACTATAAAAAAATCCATAGTGAGTTTGGAGAAACGTCTTTTGAGCCCAGATGCCTCTGCTGAATTTGGAATCACCCAGTGAAATTTGCCTAAAATTGTCTAGGTGTTTCTTTGTTCTTTCATTCAAGTCGAGGACTGTGAGCTCCTGCCATGAATGTGAGTGACTTCAGCTAGGACGACTGCACTCCTCTCCCTTCCAGCTTTGTTCAATATCTAATATTTTAAAGCAGAAAGGTTCTTATCCTCCCTATGTGGCTGTTGCCTGTGCCAGGAGAACCACAACTAGCTGGTCCTGCCGCTTGTGCTCATGTGGCATCTCTAGCCTGTGCTAGGGAGCTTCCTTTTCAGAGACCCCTCTAGGGAGAGCAATAGATGCCCTAGAGACTTCCAGAAAGATTATAGGAAATTTAAAACTTTGGGACCTCTGTGGAATGCAGTTGAAGTTTGAAAGTGTGGGTCTTCCTTCTTCTCTCCTTGACTATGAGACTGTGTGGGAAAAGAGCCTACACTGCTGACTGCAGGAGTGGTAGGATCACAGGATGGTTGAGGTTGGCAGGACCCTCTGGAGATCATCTAGTCCAATCCCTGCTCCAGCAGGGACACCCCGAGCACAGGGCACAGGGTGGCATCCAGGCAGGTTTGGAAGATATCCAGAGAAGGAGCCTCCACAAGGAGCCTCTCTGGGCAGCCTCTGCCAGGGCTCTGTCACCCTCACAGCAAAGAAGTTCTTCCTCACAGGGAGGCGGAACTGCCCATGTTTTAACTTGTACCCGTTACCCCTTGTCCTGTCACCAGCCACCATGGAGAAGAGTTTGGCCCCATCCTCTCTTCCTTCTCCCTTCAGATACTTGTATATATTGATCAAATCTCCTTTCAGTCTTCTCTTTTCTAGGCTTAACAGGCCCAGCTTGCTTAGTCTTTCCTCAAGCAATAGATGCCCCAGCCCCTTAATCCTTGTGGGACCTAATCACCATCCTTAAGGATGGAGAAAGAAACGGATACTGACACATCTAGCAGTTTGTTGTATTGACAGGGAAAGGTGTTCTGGCTTGGTTTGCTCATGTGTGTGAATGAAATGATCTCTAAAGATGATGAGTTGCCATATAAAATCCTCTTCATTCAGAAAAGCAGATCCTTACTGGGATCATCATGTTAAAATATTCTGTGGGTCAGATTATCAGGTCTTGCAAAAGCCTGCTGTGGAGGGATCAGCAAAGGCAATCTGCAGGGTGTTCCTGCAGATCTATGCACCTCATCTCAGGGCAGGCTCCTTCAGCTGCAGTGCATGGGGAAAATGTGGTGGATGACGAGAACGGTACTATTATAATGTCTAATGAAAAGGTGTAAATCCAGTGTGGGTAACTCTGGAAGCTACACACAGTTTCCAGTTATTACATTCTGAATGTTTCTGGGAATAACGTGCCATTTGTAGTGACACATGGCCTCTAATTTATTGAAATGTTGGGAGTTGGTTTTTTTTTTTTTCTCTTTTTAAAATGAATGGGAAAACTACATAATTAATCCACTTGCAGCTCGTGTTTTATCAGACATGACTTTGGGTTTAGAAGAATATTCACTCTTCCAAAGTGTCAAAGCATGTACTGCAGCGCTTAGGGAGGATGCTTGGCTGAATCCGCTCTGACCAGGAGGAGACGTGTGTTGCTCACTCCAGAAATAAGGTTTTTTACACCAAACAGGTGCAATAGGAAGCAGGGCAGCTGGGGACTGACTTACCACGTCGATTATCTGCAGCAAGGAGAGCTGAAGCTCCACCACAAGGGGCTGGGAGTCGTTCAATACCGGCCGCTCCAGACGGTTGTAGTTCCTCAGCAGGTCTCTGTACAAGCGTCTCTGGCCTTCACCCTGCTGAGAGACTAGGAGAAAAGAAAGACAATCAGCATTTGTCATTCGGAGGGACATTCTTTTTTGTTTGTTTGTTCATTTGCTTGAAAAATCTCTCTTAATGTCTTTTTTCAGCATGTTCGCTGCATTGCAGCTCCTATTTGCCTTGTGTGTCGGATTTTTTGTGACACCTGAGCTGAGCTCTTCCCAGTGTCACCGGCACTCTTCTCACAGTGTTTAATAACTTTTTTGACAATCCAAACAAACTGCAACAACAGCTTCCTCCTTGCACTGTCCCCGAGGTGCTCAGTGAACCCTGCAAGCCTGGAGCAGGCTGCTCTCCATCACAGCAGCCACGTCCTTTAAAGCTAATAATATCACGTTCAGTTTACAAATGTCCTTAATTAGCGTTCCCGTCAGTTTTCCCGAGGCTGGAGGGATCTACGTGGCTTCCCAGTATGACGGTGCCTAGTTAGCAGGCAGGGAGGACATTTTTATTCATTTTGGTGAGTTATGCTGTATAATACATCATCTTCATGGGCTTTTTATGCTTTTGCCTTCACACTTGTGCTGTTAAATCCTGTGAACTGATGCATCCCAGCACTAGACGTTTGCACCGGGTCCTCCACCCTCTCTTCCCATCTCCCTTCCACAGCTCAGTGACCTCTTGCATGTGGACTCGCTCACATGTACCGGCTGGTCTATTCTTAGCCTGCCGAGCTGGGGCTTCGCCATATGTTTGTGTGCTCCTCAGATTTGTTTACAAAACCACGTAGGTTCGGGAGCGGCGCAGCCTTTGGGGTCCTCTGGCAGGCTGCCCCGGCAGCTGTTGGTGTCGCACGGGCTTCATCGCCCAGATCAGGCCGCTCTGAAGTAGGAACGGGTCAAAACTGCCTTTTTACAAACTTATTTCAGTCTTCCAGTGCTTCATGTTTCATACTCCAGAGAGACTGCTGCTTTTTATCCCACTGCTGCCCGTGCTAATGCTTTGTGTCACTGCATCTCTAAGTGCTAAACTGGTGATGGGGAAGTTGGGGTCCCTTTGGAGCAGCAGCAGGATAAATACTGCCACTTCTCCCAAAGCTCCAGACGTCCAACTCAACCTCTGGCGCTGACCCTGGTGCCCGGTATGAAATTTTAAACCAGACAGGAATTTGGAAGCACGTTTTTAAGGCTGGCAAGTCTCTGCTGTGAGTCTTCAGCTGCAGGCAGCTGCTGGTGGGCATTAGCAAGCAGTGCTTGCTCGGTGTGTGTCCCTGAGTAACAGAGAGCCTCCACGGCCCACAGCTCCAGCCTGTCTCTTATTGCTTTGTATCAGCAGGAAAAAAAGTGCTATCATCTCATTAACAATTCAGGTGAGATGGTGTTTTTCTCTACTTTAGTAAGGTTTTGGACAGTGTCTCCTGTAACATCCTCTTGGCAACTTGCTCATGCTGGCTCTGATTGGAGCATAGAGTTTGGATGAAGCAATCTCTGGAGGTGCTGCATTGCCTTCCAACCCCAACCAATCTCTCATTTTGTAAAAATTTTCTCCTAGCCTTATGCCATGGAAGTCAACTCAGTTGTGGTGCTTCTCAACACTGGAGTCTCTTGCAGTGGGGCCATTCATTAATGCGGATCTCCTAAAGCTTGACAAGTTGCGTATAAAGAGAAATTGAAAGACAGAAGATGAAGAACCAAAGTGGCCCTTGGCACAACATTATTGGGGTAGAAATCCAATCCTGTAGACTTCCAGCTAAGTTAAAGAAATAAATGATGGTTAATTCAGATATTTTTCTTGGATAACACTTGTGAAGGTCACAGCAGGAAAGGCCATTCAGTGGGAAGAAGTCTAGTCATAACTAGGCTCCTGACTACTGATATTTTTCTCAGGCTAGAAGTTGTTGTTAATGGTTTTTACTGTACTCCTGTCAGACACCTGGTCGTGTAGGTGCATGATGACAGTAGCAGCCCGGGGAAGGAGCTTGGCTCCAGTCAGCACATGGCCAGGGAGGCTGTAATGATGTCAGGGCAGAGGGCGTCCTCAGAGGGGTGCCTTATAGCAAGTCTAAGAGGACATGGGCATGGACAAAAGGGACGCCCTGTCACAGCGTGAGATGAACTCTGTTCCTAGTGGGCAGAACAGCAAGTCTTGAAGGACTCTGCGTTAATGCGCTCAGGATGCTAAAGGGCTCTCTACTTTGTAGAAAGGGTATCAAAGCTATTTGAGTCTGGGAGATGAAATAAATAATAGTTAAAAAAAGCATAGCATGGACATGAAGTGTAGATTTCATTTATAGCAGGGAATGTAGTAAATATCTACATGGTCCATATTGGTGTCCTCATACTGGAACTGCTGGGTGTCTTCCTTCAGAATTTGCTAAAGCCAAGAAGCTGCTGCACTAGATATGGGGTAATTAGGTGAAATGCAACAGCCTGAGTGGTGCAGTGCACCAGGCCCCTCTAGCTTTACTCTCTGATTAATCTGGGTGGTTAATTCCCTAAACTGCTCCTACAGTTTGCAGGCAAGCGCAGGGCACAAGGCCAATCAATTAATCCATGGCAGGAATGAGATCCCCAGACAGCTCTGTGAGGAGCTTTATGGACAGTGGAGCTACTCATGGACCAGATTGCACTCTTACCTACCCCTTCGAACTTCTTTCTGCTCTCTGCGAAGAAGTCTGCGAAAAGCCCACACTTCTGAGCCCACAGAGCAACATGATCTATAAACTGCTCTCAAAACCTCTTGGGCCCAATAATGCTGTCAATGAATTCTGACTGTCTCTCCAGGTTGTAGTTGATGTGTGCAGCACAGCAAAGTAACCTCCCAGGAAACTGTTTCTGTAATGCAGCATGCTGTCTTCTCCTCTGTACCAGGCAATTTTGGGCGCCTCTAGATTTATTATCGTTTAGATTTATTATTGAGACCAGAGAACTTTGCTAGTGTGGCTTCTGCTGAATCAGGGAGTCCTGATAGGAAAGAAAAGCTTGTAACAGGAAAGTAGAAGGAGGGTGCTTCCCTGTGGGCTTATTCCTGAGGCATAGATCTGCTTTATGGAGCTGTGAATCAATGTCCTCTTCTATCATTCCTCAACGATGTGCCTACCTGGAAGTACTGGGGAAGAAAGCAAACAACCCTGCTGTTAATTTACACCCTGGGCTCTGCCTCTCCTTGTGAATCCATTGTCTTTGTCAAGCGCGGGCCTGTTGCAATGCAGGGGAGCAAAGGAATGGAGGGTTAAACATGGGTTTGTTGAGTCTTAAGGAAAGATCAGCAGAGATCTACTCAGCGTGAACCTGGAAGCAGGTTAATACCTGGATTCAGCTGCTTGGATAAAGAGTGCGCGAGCAGCTGGAGTGAGGGATGCCCCTCAGAGGCACAGGTGGGATACCCACAGTGAGTGTGAGCCTGCACGGATTCCCAAGGCATCCTAGGCAATACCGGCTGTGCTTACCAACCGTTCCTCCTCCTGTCCATGGTGTTCTCAGATCTTGTGATATTGCAGTACTTACTCACTCTCCGTGGGCTTTCTACAGTTACTTTTCCACATCTCTGTACTTTTTTTTTTTCTTTTTTCTTTCCTCTGGCCTTTTTTGAAAACCCGGTGTAGTTATACTGGTTCTGGTAGTTGTAATTACATTTCACTGTAAAATGAATGTCCGCAATCTCAGTATCACTGGAACATTTACATAGCAAAAGAGCATGAGGAAAACCTTAGGGTATCACACCTGTCTAACTCCTAGAACTTCATATATTCTCTGAAAAAAAAAGGAGATTTTATGAGATAGCTTACCCTAGAGGGGTTTATTTATTTTCTGCTTAGGTTATCACCGGATATTTTCCAAATTTCTTTTAAAATGCATATGGAGAGGTCACAGAAAGATAAACATTGTATGCAATGATCAGTTATGGGGAGTTTACAAGGGCAGTATCACTAAACATGCAAGTTATTTCACAGGAAACCTGATCAGCATAAATAATTGAAATTGCAAATATCTCCTACGAAAACATGGCATGTTTTGCTGTTTTGGTAGCTGTAAAAAAAATCATCTTAATTTGGATATTTTATAGATTTCTAACAATGTAAAGCATGTCACTGCCATATGTCACTTAATCTCCAAAAACACAGATGTGTCCCATCCGCTTTTGTTCTTATGTGCAGCACTGTTGCTTTTGTCTGCGACTGCAAATGCTTTATTTCCTTCCATGTCCCTAGCTTTAAAATGTATGGCATCACACTAGGAGAAGAGCTCTCATGTAGGAAAAAACAGCTTCAAACATCAGCCTCAGCCCTCTGTGCCTGCAACACGAGTGCATGTGTGTGTGTATGTGGCGTATACTGGGATACTTCCCTCATTTAAAACCTCTTTTTAATCTACTTCTACCTAATCTTCGACTCTAATCTTTGGCTCTCGCTCTGCAGATTGTTTCTGCGTCTTACACTCAAAACTCGTTAAAATACCCAGAGAAATGTAAGAAGTGCCATAATTTCCTAGGCAAAATGGGACTAATCTTCCTGATACTGGCTATTTCTGCTTTACTATACCAGTTAAAGGATTCCCAGTAGAAATAAGCATTAAAGGGTACATGACAAAAGGTTTCAAGTCAGAGACTTGAGACACATGACAACATGCTAAAAGGAGAACATAGACCATTATATAATGAAAAAAAAAAAAAGAAGAATTATTTTTTCCCTTGATCCTGCTGGCTTGGCGCAGATCTTTTTTAAAGACTAGGATGTGCATGAGAGATGAAGGGATGTGTGTTATGTTATTATTACCGTTGGCTTACCTCTCCAATATAGGCTACTTTTCTAAACAGAAAACAGGAATAGAATCAGAAAGGGGGGGGAAATGTATTTTTTAGTGTAATGATGTTTTTTGCTAGATCTGTCCAATAGAAGCATAGGTGCTACAGTACTAAATGACGAGCAGCAAAGGAGCAGGAGATGGAGCATCCTCTGAGCTGCTGGCCAGTGGTTGGTGCCATCCTGGGGGTTTGGTACATCGCAACTGATTGCTACCAAGGGACTTCTCAAAGAAGTCTGCCACGGTGGTAGCCCAGGTCTTCAGTGACAACGGGACTCAACACAGTCATGAAAATTCCCAGAAGGGAGCCTGAGTTTGTTTAACTCTGAAAGTGGAAGCTGCTTTTAAGGCAGTCTTGATGAGTGAAATCACCGGCTCTCAGCAAATTGGACCTGTGGCCAGCCAAGTAAATGTCCATAGAGACCTGACCCAGGGCACCTGCAATTCTCTGTAAGAAGTGCTTTGTTTTGGCTGATTCAACCTAGATTAGTGTATGTGAATAGCTGGTGGCTAGATATTAGCTGTATCATGAAGTAAGGGACATCTTCTTTCCTAGTTACTGAATGTCATGGGGTTTCAAAGACACCTAAGTGTTTGTTAACCTTGATCTGTCCCTGTTTCCAAGATGCCACAAACAACTATCCTTCCTTCAGGTACAAGCCTTGCTGGAATCTGTGGTGGTATGAAATATGAAATATGAAATATGCCTTTCCTTGCTGTACTCCACCAGCAAAACCTTTGTCAACTCACTCCTTGTGATCCTGACCAAGGGGAGAAATAAACGGCAGGGAAATTGAGGTAATTTCATGCAATAGCGGAGCTGCATTTTGACTTGAGCTTAGCATGTTGGTTTTACAGCTTTGGATACTCCAGCGTAACGCTCCTGAATTATGACAGTGCAAACAAAGCAAAATGGGTGTCCCAGGATGGAGTACAGCTGTCATCTTGTGATCCGGGAACAGATGTCTGCACATGTGGGAAGTTTGCTGCTGTAAGAGAGCAGAATGGGCTGAAATGGGCTCATGGGGTCTGGCTTGCTCTCTTGCCTCCCTGCTGTCCCCGAACGGCTGGTGACATTAGTGTCTGGCAGGCAGCTTAGCCCTTGAACCAAACAGGGCTGCAGGGTAGCTGCTCGTCTTCATTAGGAAGGCATGTCTCTTGCCCTGAAATGAAGGCAAAGAGGAAGGACAGAAAGGTAGAAAACCTCATTCAACACAGAAATATAAGTTCTGAACTCTAAAAGCCTCCTGGGTGAACCTAGCTATAATTCCCGTTGACGCAGATACTCCAGGTACCTTCCATAAATTACTCAGGTTCTTTAGAAGGGAGTTGACGTTCATTAGCACATGTGAAGACTTCAACTTTGTTTTGTGGTATCAGCTGGAAGGTCCCAACAGAGGTCACAAATGACAGATGCCTGGGGGAAAGGTGTTGCAAACTGACAAGAAGAGCAACAGCAGCGCGACAGCTTCCCCCGTAGGCATGAACCCAAGCACCAACATCATGGGAAAGTTGGAAAGGAGCCTGGGCTGGAGAGGAGACGGAGGGAGGGCCTGCTTTGTTATTGCTTCTGAGGACCTT
>JAUBNY010001106.1:1716511-1741906 GCA_032275445.1 Crypturellus soui | reverse complement strand
CTTGAAAGCAACGTGAGTAATGTTTTCTAGCGCTAGCCTTAGCTAGGCTGAGGTACTGAAATTTCCTGGATATCCCGTGGCTCCTTCAACCCAAAATCTGCTGCAGTGGGCTGAATCTGTTGCAATGAGAGATTATTTTAGCTGTGTGATTTGGCAAGTCCCCTCCGTTATGTTCACAGGATGTTCTTGCTGGGACCCAAGAGCAAAACAAGCTGTTGTTTCTCTGAGGATTCATAGGAACATTTTGACCTTGGAGGGGGTATTGTTTTAAAAATACATGTATACATGTATATACATAGTTTTCTGCCTGTCTGCAGTGGAACCGAGCCTCTGCAGCGCACGGATTGCCGCGACATCTGTGCAACGACTTGGCTCATAGCGTGCCTGGCTGTGGAAGTGCGCGCAGGCTCCTTCTGCACCGCCTGCCCTTGGGGCTGCCCGCGAGCCAGCGGGCCTCTGAAATTCCTAGGATCTGTCAGCAAGGGTATGTGAGACCTGGGCGAGAGCAGGGCTAATTCCAAGGTGCTGCCTGTTTGCCAGCTCTGAGGCTCTGCCAGCTTGAAACTTGGACAACTGCACACCACCTAATAACTATTATTTCCTTCCTTTTCTGTTTCCTCTTCCTATTGCTAGAGCCGTTCCTCCTCCTCAAGCTAGATCTGAGTGTGCTGATGACTTTTCTGAAGTGGCTCAATATGCAGGGGGACATAATCCATCATCTCACACACCATGCTTCACCACCCTGCAGGCTTGAGATTAAGAACTTCTTCTCCAAAAAGGGCCCAAAAGGGCTAAGAATTACAGAATTCATTTTCTGAAGCTATTTCCCCACACCCCAAACCTCCTGTCTCAGGGGCGATGAAAAGACTAAGCAGCAGCCTCCTTTATATCCACTCTATACTCAACCACATTGAGTCCCCAATGCTTCTAGAGTCACATGTCCATCTGAGGCTCCTCGAGGCTGCACAAGCAGACTCTGTCCCATGCAATGACCCTAACGGAGCCATAGAGGTGAGGAAGGGGCTGGAGAACAGCACCTGAGTGAGTTGTCCCTGTTGTCTGAACCAGGTGACTGCTAGAGATCTCCCCCAGCTGAATTAGTCTACAGGTCTAAGTTTTGATATAGATGAGACCCTCTCTCATCCTAGATGTCACAAACATGTCCTTTGCAATTTACCATTTCTTTCTTCTCTTGACTTGGCAGGGATCAAAGTGACCCTCTGACCAAAACTCCTCACATAGTCATAGTTGAACTTAGGAAAGACAGTGTGAAGTGTTGCCGGCCCCATCTATAAACCATGGTTTAGGTTGTTGTTTGAGCAGCAGTAGACTTTCCAGCTTTTGCTGTATTGATCTCAAAAAAAACGGCTGTTAATAATTATCATGGCAAATCTGCTGAAAGGAATGAACCAAGGTGCCTCTTGTCCCAGATGGTGGCACAGAAAGGGACACCTGATATCTCTCTCAGGAAACAAGACGGGAAATGACCACCATTCTCAGGGGGAAAGGATCTCTCCTCAAAACCTGTCCTTCCCTCTACATCCCTTGTCCAAAGCCAACCTGCAGTTAAGGAGAGAAGTGAAGACTGATGACTAACTTGTCCTCGCTGAGCTTTCTGGAAGATAAGGACTGCAGACACCCAAGTCATCCAGCTGACTACAGATTATCTTTCCATTGCAACCTACTGGCTTAGTCATGAGCCCAAACTGGGAAAACTACGTTATTTCCAAAAACATCATCCGATTCTCATCTCTGACTTGTTATTTGCTCATTTCCTCAGCACAGAGATTACTTGGTAAATAGTACTTTTTTTGCAAGCCGGATTTGCTCAGGAGTGTGTTCCAAGCTAGCAAAAACTCCGGTGTACCTATTTTATTTTCATGGATATTATTTCTTTGCCTCTTCCTTAACTGAATTATAGGGGGTCTCTGTAATAAGCATCCGCTGACAACCATGTTAGGAGCGGCACATATGGTTTAGACTTGCTTTAAAAGCAAGATATTGTCTCTCCATGCTTAGGACAAACAAGTGAAACCCTATGCTAATCTTTGGTTCAAGATATGCAGCGAAATTGAACAGGTTTCAGGTACTTACACCCCAAAAGCCGCGGGTTTAGATGGAAATACCCCCCTCTGTGTGATTGAAGTAGCCACACTCAGACTCTGGGAAATAGTCACTTTATCTCGCTGGCACAAGATGCAAACGTGCTGTCCCCATCCCTCTGTGCGACGGAGACAGTGAGTGCCTCTCTCATCGCTTGGAGAAGTTTGCAGCTGCTGACAAAACCACACAATATGCTGCTGCCATCACAAACGCAGCCTCTTCCCTCGCGTCTTAGGAGAACAAACCAGAGGAAGAAGAAAAGGTGTGGAGCTGGCTTTAAAAATAAGGAACCGTCAGCACAGGAGGATGTAGCCCAGATCAGCTACCGTGCATGAAGCTAGCACTAAGTTTCTTGGAGCCCGGCGGCTTCTCGGAGGCAGGACCTGGGCCAGCCGCAGAGCTGCAGCTGTGCCTATGGCAATGCGAATAGTACATGCACATATAAGATTAGTGACTTCACATGACGCCCGCTTCACTGAGCTGGAAAGTCCATCCCGAGAGGCTTGAATGTACAGCAGGTTGCTGTAGCAGGGAGTAACACACAGAAAATCATCTCAAGAGAGGGGCCTGCGACTCCGTCTGCATGTCTGGGTGTGTTGGCGTGTGCCTTTGCCTTGGTGCTCCTGATCACAGAGCAGAGGGACTCCTGTCTGGGCACTTGGGCAGTCGCCTTCTGCCCTGTGCACGGGACCCTGTGGCTCTGTGATCCTGAGGAGGCTTCCAGGGTGGCTTGACCAGACTGGTGTGCTTGTCCCTCAAGGGCTGCAGCGATGGCTCTAATGCGCATTGATGGTAATTTCCCCTCTTTGCATGTGCGGCATCTTTTTAGTCAGTAGAGAAAACCTACTTGTCCAAGCAAACGCCTTTCTTACATCTTTCTACTTTAGACTTTTCCCAGGTGCTTTTCAATCTTAAACTCTGCATCACTTCCATAGCTCAAAGGATCTGGGGGACTTCAGCCTTCAAATTAAGGGTGCAAAAGACTCTAGATGATCTGACTCTTATACCTGGTTCTCATCTGGTAACATGTATGAGATCCAAAGGCAGAACTCCTCCACTGACCACCTAAATTCACGTGGCTTTATATGGTGCTCTGCTGAGGCACGAGCCTCTGTCAGTGCTGGCCTGAGTAAATTAATTAGAGTAAATAATTAAACTAACTTGCTCTGTACAGTTACCTCGGTCCTACATAGTTAAGACCAAAAGCTTAAGCTTCATGTGTTTAAATTCCAAACTACAGAGACCTTTAACCGCCTGTCACCTGGGTCTAACTAGTTCACATTAAACAGGTGGCAGCTTGGCAGCAAATCGGGCTTTTTGAGACCCTCCTGCCAATGCTACTGTAAGAGCAGCACCTGCTAGCATGGGAGCTCTGGTCCTGCAGGTTGCACTACTGAGGAGGATGAGGATGGTTTGGCCACCACCACTACCACCACGGTGATACCCGGCTGGACCCAGCACTGAGTCGCATGTGGGAAGGACCTTGCAGTGCCTGAGCGAGACAGGGATGTCTGCAGGGCTCCCACCAGAACTGCAGGCAAAGCGGAGTGAGGGTGTCAAAGCAAAAAGTTGTGGATAGGCTGAAGAGAGCGATGCAGGGAGAAAAACACCCTCTATCTCTAGAGACAGAAATTAGAGATCCGTTTTGCTCTGTGTTAGCAGCTGCCGGTAAAAGTGCATACTTATAAACAGCTGGTGAAAGCACCTCATAACAAACTGTCTGAATTATTTATAAAAGCAGCTTGTGTCTTCTCAAGCTGCTCAGAAAAAAAAGCAACTGAGCATTGCCCTCGGTGAATTAGCGATTACACCACATTTGAAAGGCAATGTCTTAATCACTCGGAGTGGGACCGTGCGCCAAGTTATATCATAACTAGCTGCTGTCACCTGGCTGCGAGTTTGGCTCTTTGGAGAAGCACAGAAATGTCTCGCAAAAAAAAGAAGAGGGCCAAGCTCTCTATTAAGGGAAGTAAAAGTTATGGATGTTTTGCAGATTCGGACAAACTGGGGAAGAATGATATGGGTGCGAGGGACACGTGTGGTCCAGTGCAACATCACGTAGGCATTGGCTTGCTGTGCCTCCGGGCTCCTGGAATATGTGGACCGTGCTGTGCTCTGCTTTAAAGAGGCAACCCTCACTTCTCCGTGCAGAAATCGTGAGTGGCAGGACACAGTCTGGACCGCTCAGGTTCAGAGCTCAGCATCGCTGCAGGCAAGCAGGTGTCACGTAAAAAAAAAGCTGACCTTGCTAGGGAGCAGTAAAAGCACATTTCTGTGTAGCACCCTGAATGTCATCCAGGATTGTCACAATTTCAACTTCTCATGTGAAAAATCCTTTGTCAGCTGTGCAATCCTCCATGTTTTGGAAGGATGCTTCTGTTTGCAGTACGCTGGAGCACATCAGGATACACACTTGGTCACACTGACACCTTAGCTTACAACATTACAATCATTTACACCATCTTGTGCATTTAAGTCTTACAGAATGATGCATGGAAAGTAAACAGTTAATTTTTTTTCTGCTCATATTTTCTTAGTAGAAAAATAACGTTTCAGCCTCACACCTATAAGAGTCTGATAATGGCCTGTCAAGACATCAGTTATAATTTCTCATTCTCTTTAACAGCACTAATGAGGTAAATCTCTAAAAGGGAGCAAGACTATTTTCCTCTTGAAAATCATTCAGTAAATTTCATCACTTGAATACATTTCTGAAAATGAAAACACCACTTCTCATTAAAAACAAATGCACCTTTTGCCTTCTTTAGAGAAGAAGACACTAAGTAGCATAAAACCCAAAGACTCGGCCAAACAGATATTAACTTCAGGGCTAGACTCTGACAAACTTTAGGAGACTTGCAGAGGTAAATTTGTCTAAAAACAGAGCAGGAGGACTTGGAAAGAAAAAAAAGAAAACAAAACAACAGACATCCGAGCAGAGCTTACCTTTAAAGAACGACAGGAAGAAGGATGCCCAGAGACACAGTCCGGAATAAAGAAATCCCAAGCACTTCCCTGCGAGCATGGTCGGAGCGGACTGGCTGCCTCTGCGGAGCGGGGGCTGGAGCAGGACCGAGTCTCGGCGGCAGCGCACGGTGACTGACGGCTTTGGCGATCACGGTAATAAGGCACGCAGCCAGCTCCCCACCGCGCGCGGGGAGCGCGTCGTGCGGATGCGTTTCTGTACTTGGGAGCGAAACCCGCCCGGCGCCGGCGGAGCGAGCCCGTGCGTCCGAGGGGATGGCTACTTGGCTGGCCACTCACATGCCCCAGCGCCCGGAGCCATGCCCGGCGCAGCTGCAGCAGCCGGGGGGCCCCGCGCGCCCGCAGCGCCGGAGGGCACCGCGAGATGCTCCCCGCATCCCGCCGGCTGCAGCGCTCCCGCTGCCCCCGCGCCGCTTCCCAGCACTGCCTCCGTGCCCACCCCGCGGGTGGGATGCGCAGCGGGGTCCCCTCCTCCTGCTCCCCGTGGCTGGCCATCCAGGCAAGGGGCAAGACAAGGGAGAGGCTCGGATGCTTTTCGTTGCATGGCACTGTTTTGGCCCTTTTGGGCTCTTTTTGCCCCTCTTTCGTGCTTGCCTAATTCTCTTTCTTTGAATAGCTCGCCAGGACAGACAGGAATGTTTGACCACTGCGTGGTCTGTGTTGGTGTCGCTGCCTTCCCTGTATGTGTGTGTATATACGCACGTGTTTGTGCGCGTTTTGGACCTCTCTGGCCACTTTAAGCAAAACCAGTTGCTGCTGCTGCTGCTGCAAGCTGGGCAGCAGGTTTCTCCCAAGAGCAGCACCCACACAGCCACCCAGAACTCTTTCCAAAACCCATCTCGGTTACAGCAGCAGTACTGAGGGGCAGATTACATCGTGTGACATTGTCTGCAGCCAGGAGGGTTTATAATTTGTAGAGTTTGTGCTTATAGTGGGTCTCCTACAACATTGCAATGCAGGCATGCATGCAACACTGTTTTTCGCTTTTCATTTTTGAGTAACTTGTCTCTGTTCCAGATGCTTATAACAAAGGGAGAAGGAACACCTGCTTTAAATGGTAGACTGAGGGGTTAACTCTGCAGCAAACATAACTAAAGATTATTATTCTCCCTTTTGTAGAAACATTTTGATGGTTGCTTCTGTACTGAGAATAACTGCATCTTCCCCTAAGAAAATTCCTCTAAAATGTGCGATGCACTGCAGAGTCGTGAGAAGTTCCAGCCTTTAGATGGTGCATCTTTTTTGCAAGGCCACTGGCAAAGGGAAATTTGATGACAAGTAGAAGGGTCTGACTTTACTATTGCTATTAGTGTCTTTCCAGGACGGTGAGGAATGTCCCTTATAATCTTAATGAGGCATATGTGAAAATGTCCTTGCTGTAAAGAAATTACAGGTTAAATATGCCAGGCAGGGTAATTGCTGCTTGGAAATTCGTCAGTCCTTAGACTACGACTAGAGTCGACTGACCAACTTGCTCAAGTCGTGCAAGGTGGCAAATCAGAACCAAGGAGATGCGGTGAGTGCGATAGGCCACGCGCTATAGCTCCCAGAGAGATGCGAGGTGCTTTTGGCTTTATGCCTGTGCTAAAACTGCCCCCTCTCTATTGTGTGAATCAAAGCAGCATCCCAGGTCAAGGGGCTCTCTGCCCAGAAGGAGGAGATTAAAACTCATATAGCTCTCAATTGGATTAGAAAGCATAAAATCAAATAGTGACCGCTGAGGAACTGAGGGAACCAGGTGGACCCAAGACAAAGGAGGAGACTGTGTTCCAACTAATTTTCAGGGAACAAACATGCAAACTCCAAACAGAACTACAATATATATATATTTTTTTAAATGATGAAGATACTTTCACAGTGGTGTGGAGGAGGATTCCTCAAATGCATCATGTCAGGTATTGAGATGGCTCCAAGACCGCTCAGGAAGAGCTACCATTGTGAAAGAAACTCCAAATCGAACAAAACTTACAGATTACAACTGGGAAAGATGCAGCATGAAGTGTCATGTAGGTTACTTTTAGTGCTACTCCTGAGAAAGCTGATGCCATCACCGTTGGTCCTCTCGGACTCCACTGCAAAGCAAATTCTAAAGGAAACATCAGCAAAACTGGGCATCATTAATTACTTCCTGATCCTGACAGTACTACTTCCTGACAAAGCCCTACGTATTTAACACAAAATAGGTTTGGGCTCTGCTTCTTCTGCAGGTTTTGGTGTAAACAGATTGAAGCATATTGCTTTTTTTACCAACCTCGTGATCAGGAATCTCAGAGTCTTCCTCCCGTCACTGCATGGAGTTAAATTCAGAGACATTCCTGCCATTTCCTTTGCCTGCAGACTTCTGCCCTAAAGGATGCGTGCACGTGTCCCTCTCCTCAGCTCTAAGAAGTTTCAGCAGTCTGGTTAATCTGTTGGGTGCAAGTTGGAAGATAAATGAATAAACCAAATGAAGGGTTGATGGGGCTGACAAAAGGCTGTTTGTCCTCCAAACACGCATTTTTCCAAAGGTCATAAGTAGCCAGCTGTACCTTGACTGATCCCTGCAGTTAATCAGCTCCTTTCAAGCAAGGTCACTTGTTTTGACAGCTCCTGTTTCGTTTTAATCATTATTTCTACATATCATAATTACTTCCAGCACAAGCTGAACTCAGAAGGTCTGTAAAGTGCTAGACCAGGACAGAGGACAGCAGCTCGGCCTGCAGGCATGTGCACCAGATGGGCGTCCTGGGTTGTTCGGAGGCCTATTTAAAAGCAAGTTACAACATGTAGCTAACTTTCCACTTATGCAATAGCACCACTGCAGCAGCAAGCATGCACTCTGGGCACAGGCATTTTACTAACAGCATCCCCTCCAAAGTAGAGAAAAAGTCTGGCAGGCCAGACCCAGAGGGAGATGAAGACCAAATTCTTTACCGTATGACTGCATGTCAGGTAATTTTTTGAAAGAATAAATGAGAAAAAAAAAAAAGTAGTAACATAGAAGTTACAGATGGAGCCCAGTGAATCACAGTGTATTTTTGATCCCCATCAATATCTGGAGAGGAGGACCTCCTTGCCATGTTTGATGCTCAGAAATCCTAATGCTGCTATTGGGGTGGCATAAAGAAGGCTTTTTGCTGCTTCAGGAGAGAACCCCATCTCTCTTTATTCACCCAGACATCAGGAAGCACATTTAGCTCTGCTTTGGACAAGGTCAAATCTCCGTTCTCCTAATCTCACCACTGACCTTGAAGTTGCCAGAAAGGGTAAATGGTAAAAATTTGCAGCACGTCCGCCGCAGGGAGGCCGGGAAATGATTCCTGCTAGATGCATCTGTGACTTAGTTCCACACTTGCTGCATTTTGCCAGAGCAATGAGTTGTCAAAAAGCTATGCTCTAAGCTATTCCCAGCTGATTTATTCACTTGTTTTATCTTGAGCTTCCTCCTCTCTTCTCTTATCAGTAGCTCCACATCCTTGGACAGAAGACCAAGAGTTTAATAAGCAGCCTTGGGCTACACACATCTGAGAGGCAACCACAGCAAAACAAGAGCTCCCACCAGTGCATGGAGATATCAGATCTGGTCCTTGAGTGTTTACAGCATACAGATGCTGGGTCTTCCATCCTCATCCAAAAATACTGTAACCGCTTTTCATTTTGCATTCATTCATTCTGAGGAATTAGGTGGAAGGGGTACTCCATTCTGCTTTCCGAAAGATGCTTTGGATTTCACAGAGGAAATCTCAGGACCCTATAACTGTGCGCAGCTGCAAAATGGTACAGAGCTGCCTGGCAAGGTCCTTGGTCTGCAGATGATCTCCAAAATGGCTATAGGTGGCAAGCAGTGACAGTGGCCGTGGAGATCAAATCATTCAGTCCCAGAAAAGCAACCCATAAGCTCGGTTATTTCCATTCATTTTACCAGAGTTCTTCCTGAAGGGACAAGTCCCAGGCTGGCCAAGACAAACTGCTCAGTAGTGACCAGCCTGATGCTTGGCTTTGGGTTGTTATGGCCTCCTCCATCTATCACCCCTTGCAGCTGCAGCTGGTCTCCATGCAGCCAGCCTCTCCACAGCTTCATCACAAATTTTGCACAGCAGTGTATTACTTTAGCAGAGGAAGGCAAAATCAGTTCCTGCCAAAGCCTATGTCATCCATTTGATGGCTGGGGCTTCTACAGAGGAATCTATTTCTCCTCTGAACACTTTTGTGTTTGAGGAGACCTGTAGAAAGTGTTAGACAAGAAGTGCAACAGCAACATGAGGGGAGCAGTCAAGAGACAAAAGATCAAGGGGGAATTGACAAGCTGAGGCCCACAAGCAGGAGAATCGACCACATGCTGCTGTTTGCAACCAAGTTGTGGGAGCAGCTGCCTTCAGGGTGAGTGTGACCACATATTCCCAACCCAGAGACCCACCAAGAAGTTTAAGCACAAAGGTATTTATAACGGAGAAACCACATGAACTTCATGATTTCCCATCACACAACCACCCTCAAGGGTATCAGGAAGATCTGAGGACTGGAGTTCAGTCTGACTTTCCCACAAAGACCACCAAAACAGAGCCATTGCCTTTTGGCTCATCTGATTTCAAATTCACATCCAGGTAAGATGTCAAACTGAAACTACCACCACTTAGCCAGGAAACTTTGATCAAATTCAGACTCAGAGTCCTTGGAGAACATTTCAGAAAGCCATAGATGGTGACATTACTACTAATGCAAACATCAAATGAGGGGTCAGGAATATTACTGGAGAGGTACATGCTCTGAAGGTCTCTACCAGAGCTCGGGAATAGACTCCTCCAGGATTAATAAACGAACCTGGAAATGGGAAACAATGGCTCTCACTATTGACAGAGGCAATCTACTCTTTGCACCAGGTTCAGGACGTAGATGACACGTGAAATCGACCTGTGAAAATTCTAGTAGATGACAGCAGATGACTGGCTGCACATCACCCCCAGCTTCCTGGGCAAAGCACCAGCAGCAGTTCATGCTCTGAAATGCTCTCCCAAAGGCAGGATCATATGAGGAAATGAATTCCAGGGCAGGCCAGGTATGTCCGAAAGCCACCTCAAGGTTTGGCATGGAAGAACGCAGGGTGATGCCAACCTGCTCACACCTGGAGCCACTCTTTCCTGGTTTGCAGCCGCTTGAGACACACCAAGGAGCCCCAAAGGGTCCTCAGGTGCAATCACTGTGGTCTTCTGCTGGCTGAAGGGTCTCTGCAAAGAGGTAACTCGGCTGCCAAATGGCTTGAAATGATCTGTACCTCCGTGGTGGTGGAGGATATAAAAGATTCAAAGAAGACAGGCCAGAACACATAACATCAAGTAGGACCTAGTGCTGACCAACACAAGGCCACAACTTCCCAAAAGAAAAGGAAAGAAGAGGTGGTAGTTCTTCCTGAGCTTGCACAGGTCCCCAACCATCTTGTGCAGCTTAATTGTAACTCACTTTGAAAAGATAATTTTAATTAAAAAAGCAACAATTCTGCATGTATCAAAATAGTAAAACTCTAAACAGATATTTATTATTCAGTTACATTTGGTTTTCATTGCACAAATGTGGTTTTATCCCCATTTTAATTTTTTTTTTACAAAGATAAATGGACATTAAGAAATTGTTGAAGTGATCAGTTAAGTCTATTTAGGCACAGTTCATTAATTAACACACAAATCCATTTTCTCCATTTTTTCCCTCTCTGTAAGTATCCTTGGTTGCATTCCAGTTCCAAATTGACACACATATCAAACATTACACATATGCAGGCACACCATCTGAAAAAAGGGTTCTACAGAAGTTCTGATTAAGTACTCTTTGCCCTTATAAGGGTCGCAAGCAAACCCAAATGAAAGTAATTTATTTTCTGAAAATCAACAAAATCCTAAGCTAAAAACCACAGTTGTTGAGAAATTTCTATGCTATCTATAGCATGAGCAAAGAAACAATTCTCAAGAGAACATAAAATCGCTTGGAAATAAATTGCTTTATCTTGGAAATAATTTAAATAATTTATTCTGTATGAAAAATAAGCAAAAACAAGGCAGCGCATGAAACATGTATTGTGACAGGAAAACCGACATATCACAGGGACTGCTGAGATTTTGCCAAGTATCTGATACGGATCCCTTGAAAGGCAAAGAGATAATGGCTTTGAAGCTTGAAGCTGTCGGCCTGCTTGAAATGGCCAAAAAATCACTGGCTTCTCAAATTTTCTTCCTTACTTACCTATTCGTACTTGTGAGAAAGCCTGACCGCTACTGACCTTGTAAGATTCATGCACTGCTTAAAGCTTTTTATCTGGAGAGAGCTGCTTTGCAGGAAACTCTGTACAGCAGGAAAGTCCATTTTGAAATGAGCTGAAGTTTGCTTCAACAACTTTGTTATTAATATATTATTATCCCCTTATTTTTTTTACCAAAAAAAAAAAAAAGCGTAGTGTTAAATAAGTGACTGGTGCTAAATGTACTTTTTTTCCTGAATGTCTATCCCCTTTTTGTACAGAGAACTTGTTTAAAAGGAAACAAAAACACAACATTTTAGCACCCAAACATGTTGCTGCTACGTAGAAATGCATGATATTTTGAAAGCCGGGTGAAGTAGAGCAAGAGGGATGCTCGAGTCTTTCCATGATTCTCATGTATGAGCATTTAATGCCCATGAGCTCCGTGCTGGCCACTGCTTTCAGTGGCCACCAGTGTTGCATGAGCGCAGGCAGTGCACAGCTCTTAGCCCTCTTGCCAAGGCGCCCTCTTTGCGGGGGCCTCTGTCTACACGGATTATTTCAAACCTTTTGGAAAACATTCGGCTTCGGAGAGCCAGCGGGACGTACCATTGACACCTACATGCATCGCGACAGATGCACATGGACGCAGGTCAACCAAGGGCTGCTTGGGGTTAGGATGTCTCAGTGACCTCGACCTTTAGGGATGGGAACAGCCCTGCCACGTGGGAGCTGTGGAAGCTCCCGGGCATCTGCAGGAGCTTTTCCTTCAGACCATTCCCCAACAACTTGAAAGCCAGGCACAGGTGACCGTGGCCACCAGCCATGGGGTGGCTGCCCGCTTTGGGGCATGGAGAAAGAGGCAGCCGTGGGCACAGAGACGTGTGATAACCCCAAAACCAGGGACGTCTGCTCGGGGCTGTCCCTTGGTCCTGTTGTTGGTAGCACCATTGCTGAGAGAGCTACATTGGGGGTCCAGGGGCACCTCCATTGCTTCTCCTCCTTCCCAGCTTTGGCTGTCATCCTTGAACGCCTGACGCGCGCTGCAGGGCTATCACCCCCGTGGCCACAGCTGGCCTTTGGCAGAAGAAGACTATTGTTGGGACACAGAAAAGGCCACCGACTCGGAGGACCCGGAGGCCTCTGCTGCTGCCTGCAGCTTCTCCAGTGGGAACCAGCCCTGTAGAGCTTGGCCTCCAGAAAGGACAACCCTCCTCTCGTGACCAAACGTGCTGGGCAGAATAGCCCGCAGCGCAAGGCTGGGGCGGCGTGGACCGTGCCCAGCCGTGCACAAGGACGGGTGGAAGAGGCAAGAACGGTGCAGGAGGATCGCTTTGGAGCCAGAGCTGCTCTGGAGCTCACAAGCAGGGTTGTCTTCCAGGGCAGGAGGAGAGTGGCCACGGCAGCTGCGTTGCTGGATCTGGGGGGTAAGAATAGAAGCTGCATGCCCTAATCCACCCTTACGGATGGGCAGCAAAACAGGACATCAGAGCTTAACTGTTTGCTCCCTCAGGACAAAACCAAGATTTCCCAAAGTTTACACTAGCTTTAACATGACGTGAGTGGATGGGCAAGCAAGAAGGAGCCTGAAGAAGTGTGGCATGTCCATCGGTAACTGCCTGGTGATGGTTAGGGAAATGTGACCACTGCGAGGCAGAGAAGCACTGTTCCCTGAAACATCAATCTTTTCCCCAGCAAACAACCCAAAATATAGAAAAATAAAAAAATAAAAAATAAAAAGAGTTTTCTGCAGGAACTGGAGTCTGACACAGTTACCAGTGGTGTGGGGGCTGCAGGCCACTGCCCTCAGAGCATGTCTGCATTCTTGCAGATGTTTTTGAGCTCCAGATCCAGCTGTTTAATTTGGATATCTCTCTGGTTTACAAGCTCACGTAGTCTCCGTATTTCTTCCTGTTGTCGGTAAAACATCTGCAAGAGCTGTAAGAAAGGACACATTTTATTTCTCTAACACTACATAAACGAAGACTTACCTTGTCAAATGCACCCAGTCCTGTCACACCACTCCTAGAACAGCCTCCAAGGGGGAATCTTACTCCAATACACCGGACATGAGCACGGCTCCTGCTGACCACTAGCTCAGGCTGTGCATGCGGGTCTTTCTCAACATCACTTGTTAAAGGCACAGCCCTTAACTCAGCAATGGAGAAGAACAGGGAAAAGGATCTTCACGCCACTGATGACTCAGAGCCTGAACCCAGGAAATCCAAAGCCTAAACTGTTGGATCTACCATATTCCAGGTGTCCTGCTAGGACCAGCACAGCCTGTCACTGAGCAGACAGTACAGCACCACGAGTGTCCTGATCCCACTCTATAACCTACAAGGGCTGGTTCCCACAGCAGCGTATTGCTGGTTTTTCATGGGCATAAAAAGGCTCTGCAATTGCAAGGAATGAAGAGCTCACCCTGTCACAGGGGACATGTATGAAGGGACAGCCTGACTCTTACGCTGTAATCCTTCCACACACTCCCTGCTGATAGTGAAGGCAGTGACGCTGCTCCACCTTTGAGAGACAGGCTCAGGCACAGTGGGAACCTGAAGATGCGTGGGAGACTTTGAGCTCTGCAATTGTCCAGGTTCTGCAACACAACCCCTTCCAGGTTTGGATACCTTTTGACATACGCTCTGGATATTCCCCCATGGCCCCAAACCCTTTGCTGGAGACACTTTCACACCTCATTTTCAGTTTTTGGTGGTGGACACTCAAATATGTCAAAGCCATTGGACAGGCGCGTTTGCTCTCTTTTCAGCCACGTCTCTTCCACATTTAGCTGATTCCTGCTGTCTTGGACCTCACTTTGCCTCTGCTTCTTCTCCAGTGGAATTCTTCCTCGACAGTCCTGGCTGTGGCTTGGGGTTGTAGTTTTCTGGAATGGCTCGGGCTCAGGAAACTGTGGTAAGGAATTCACCACTCCAGAGCCGGGTCTCAAGGACACCAGCAGAGGCCCTGCAAAGGGAGGCAGGTGACTGGTTAGAAATGAGCACCACCATCAGAAATCAGCAATAAGCAATGCATTCAGTCTGCGGGGATACATATGAAAGCACTTGATGGGAGAGATTCCCAGAATTCATATATTTTAGCCACCAAATTGTTTTGGTTCACAGCTATAGTTCTCATGTCTCTGCTCTTCCTCACTTCCTACTTCTCCGGCAGTTAGCAGGCCAGAGAGCCAGTGGCAGCTTACCCAAGCCCCGGGGAGCTGAAGGGCTGGGCTGCTCTCCATGTGCTGACCTTTGTTAACTCCGTGCAGCCACTCTTGTGCTGTCAGGGCTGGCTGGGCTCCGATGGTCAAGGGGTAGATGTCTTCCTGGTACGACTCCGACTGCAAGTGAAAGGGAAGTCCAGAGTCACTACGCCAGCCCCCGGGGACAGCGAGGCTTGGCGCTGTGCTTAGCAGGACCACGCATGCCCGTGCACGGCTGAAAAGTCGCTCGTTCTACTGCAGCGCACCAGGAGCACTCATCAGCATGGACACAAAGTCTTCTCACCCACCCTGAGCTTCCCGCATCCTCCCCCAAACCATTGCTTGGAAGCACAGGTTGTAAGGGGTGTTGGGGAAAGCTGGCCATGGAGGTAGCATTGGAGGAACCTGCATGGATGGTTGTCGCAACAAGCCTGGGCTCTGACTGGGGTTCCTACACCTGCCAACACTTCTGGAGAAGCAGGTACAAAGCAGCACACGCTCTGTTCCTTCCTCTACGGGGATTTTTTTCTTCTTTCCTCAAGAAATAGTTCATGTGTCACTTAACATTGCCCCAAACCTCTATCTCCTTTTCATCATGATGACAAACAGATGCCAGCTGAGGAAGGTTACAGCCAACAAGCTGACCCAATAGTGAGAGAAAGACTTGTCACATCCAAGTGGAGCAGACTGATGAACATGTGTTATACAAGAAAGCTGGTTGTCGTAAAGACATAACTCCTGGGCTACACAACTGGGATTTATTGGCAGCACCGCCCTATAAGCTGACAAGCTCTGTCCTTCCTCCCAGGAAAGAGAAAATCCCTTGTTCTACCTGCTCTCCTGACTCCCAGGAGTCACAGAGAGGAGACGCTGCCCCGTCTTTCAGTGGTATCTGTCCCAGAAACAGGTATGACCTGAGAGTAACTCACCTGTCGAGGCACAATCATGGAGATGGGCTGAACCATACTTTTAGTTGGGATCAGTTTGTAGAAACGGAAAATCTCACAGGCTGACACTTCAAGGCCTCTCTTTGGCATTATTCCTGATGGAAGAGCACAAGAGAAATGTGGCACAAATTTTCCTAGGAGAGTTTATATGTCATCCATCAGGAATTTAAAATAAAAAGTGTTACCAAACAACAGGAGGAGTCACAGCATCAGCTCTATACTGGTACAGTCTAAAATCTGCACCCAAAACTGTATCAGCAGAACAAATCAACATTTGAGATTTAATTATTTATTTCTTCAATTCAATTATTCAATTCAATTATTTATTTGCCCATTACAAACAATGGCTCAAAGCAGGATGGACTATAAGCATATGAAAATTTAGCTACTCTTTCAGGCAACAGCTATTTGTGATTCAGAGACAGGCCAGATGATTCCTTTCTTTTTTTCTGGAGGGGTCCTTCAAGAAAAAATCCAGGCGAGTACCTACTAAACGTCTATACCAATGTCCTGGAGGAACTGGAGTGTCTACAAGTGGTATAGAGTGGTGGGTAAATGATCCTGAAGATACTTCAGTCTAGAGAGAAACTCCACATATGGGATAAACTGGAGAAGATTCATGAAAGAGCTACCAAAAACAGTCTGAAGGCTGAAAGCCAATTCTGCACTTTTAATAGTCTGGGACGGGATACAGGCAGATTAATGAGCAACGGTCTCCGAAGAAGGACAGGTGACCTATCACAGCACGTCCATCTCTGGGAAATGCCAGTACAGGAGAAGTTAGACTGGAGACAAGACTGAACGCACAAAGATATGGAGCTCTCATAATGCACGGAGATATCCCAGAGTGGAAACAACATCAACAGAGTTCAATGGTGCAAATGTGAGGGCAGATTCCCTCCAGGTAGGGAGCACTCTGCACCTCTAAATCCAAACAGCGCTCCCCTCCACCTTGACTACGCTGACCACCTTGAAAGGGATGCAGGCTTTGATCTTGTAATGCCACCCGGGGCACATAGGTGAGCCGGGCCAAGCCAACAGTAGTGCCCACATAAATCTGGTTGGGCACAGCAGAATGATCTGCTATCTTTCATATACGCATGTATTTTGAATACTTCTGGTTTCAGATAGTCTCTTAGCCAAAGAAGCCACTACCCTGCTGTGACGCTAAACATACACGTTACCACTCACCAATTCCCTTCTGTGGTAAAGGAGAACGGTATTCCATCAGGTAGTTCAGGTATGGTTTCTCAGAGTTTATCTCATAGTACCGTATATTTCCATCACCCTAAATGCAAAAAGAATGAACATAAGCTAGGTTTACTCTGCAGGAGGGTCTAAAAAGAGTGCCTGGGCCCAAATGCTATGCAAGCTCATGGATGGGTGTACCCCTTCCAAAATATTTACCCCAAAATTCCTGTGCAGGAGGTTAGGGCTCTGCAATGCACCTCTCTTTGGTGCAGCAGAATATGTGTCCTGATTCTGTAGGACCTTCAGGCCCAATCCCACCAGCCCTAACTGTAGGTTAATGAACCTCTGGAGCACCTTTGACTTCACCATGGGTAAGGTGGTGATGCAATTCTAGAAGAATTGGGCAGGCCAGTTCTAGCATGGGAAGCACTTACCTTTCCCACAAGGTAAAGCATGCGTGTGTCTGAGTCATAGAACGGAAACAGGATCCCTGAAGAGCCATCCAGATCTTCCTCCATTAAAGGCACAGAAAGGTCATTCTGGGCAAAACACAGGAAAAAAAAAAACACTGGAATCGTATTTCAGTGACCTCAAATCAGGGACACCTGACCTGTAACCTCACTAATGGAAAGGATGTGATAACCCCAGATGATAAGCAGTTGCCCTGAGCAAAGGTGGGAGATAGGTGTTCTGCCCCTGGCTCCATGCTGCTCCTCTGACTCTTGACAGAGGACATCATTCAGTATCTCAAGCATCTGGTGGCATTTCAGGGGTAGGTACAATGAGAAAAGTGGCTCCAAGAAGGCCGTGTGGGCCAGCACTCTCAGTGAGGTAGACAGAGCATGTCCACATTGCACACTGAATGTCAGGTTCCCTCACCATCTTTAGGTGAGATGTGGACCTCTACAACAATGCACCATCCACCCCAAGAGTAAGAAGAGTCTCCACTAGCTGAGAGGCATCCATACCACACAGTGGGAAGATGCCTGGGGGAAAAGCCCTCACAAGCCTTATGTGGCAAGGCCTGATAAGAGGGTAGTACAAAACTGACCAGTCTTATGTCTTGCAGGGGACTTATAAGAGCTACCTCAACCTTCTTGAGATCGTCACCTGAGTAAGTTGTCTCCAGTGCTCATTTCTCTTCCAGTGCCAATGACAAATTGCCAGTGAGTCTACTAAAATTTTATTTAAACTGAGAACTATACATTGATCAACCAAAGATCCTTCAAAACATTTCTTCCTGTAACTGGCACAGCATTCCCTTTGCTGTGGTGGTTTTCTATGTTTTAAGTTTTGAGTATCATAATAGTAAAATCTACCTGTTTTAAGAGTTCAAGAAGCCCCTTCTGACTTGCTGTTACAGACCAATTCTTGGATATTTGGCAGGTAGCAAAGTTAAAGTGACAGCAAAAGACAGAAAGTTGAAGCTGGTTAAGTTATGATTGCTGATCCAACTCACTTGATCCCATAATGCAATCTGCCTATTATTCCACCGAGATGTTCCAGTAGAGAGCAGCTTTCCCATGCTTCCAAGAAACAAGACTTTATTGACTCTGTGAGACTTGTAGGTGTCTTCCTATAGAAAGACAAGGCACATCGCTTGAATACAAAAGCACACTCCCTTCCAGCAGTAAACAATTGCATGAGAAATCATGTTGTGACAACAGACCACCTTCCACTGCCCATGAACATTATCTGGGCTGGCTAAGGCACAGCAGGATATCATTGTAAAGGTACATTTCATGTTACATGAGATCTCTGACTTTTCAGAACTATTCCACAGGAGAAAAAAAGAACAATCATTCTCTCTACCTGGTGTTTCATATATTTTCAAGACGGTAATAACAGTTAGGTTTAAAAGCAGGATTCTCTCTCTACACAGATCTATGCAAATACTTACAGTGGTAATCACCTTCACCTTACTAACAGATACAAAGTACAGACAGCAATTGGCAGTTGGAGAACACACACTTATATCCACCTGATCTCCACCCAGCATTCCCAAGGCATCCCAATAGAAGTACCTAGAGCACTGCAGAAAAGAGCTATCAAAACAGTGCATTTCAAGAAGGCCTGCTGAGCAAGAGGCATAGTAGCATGAGGCAGAACACCATTTTCAACAGCAGCAGCAAGTGAAGGCAATACCACCATCTGGTGTCCTGAATAATGATGTGTCTTCATTAGTGACAGCAAGTCTACCCAGAAGAGGAAATGCACCTATATGAGAGAAGTTGAACCACAAACCTCTGAATCCAACCTACTTGTAGGACTACTCCTGCACGGGGGTCTATCAGACGAATATTTCTGTCCCGGCAGGCTGTGGCAAGGAGGCTGCCGTCTGTGTTGAATGACATGGAGAGGACCACATCTTTATGAACGTCAAGGATCTTCACTGGGTTTGAGAGGACAGATTTTTCAGTGTCAAGGTTCCAGATCATTATCTGGAGCAGAGGAACAAACAATTACCCCTTTGCTAACTGAACAAGTAGGCACTTCATGTACCCTATTCCACTCTTCTCTACATGTATAAGTCTTAACCATCATAAACGGTTGTTCTCCAGCATTTAAACCATTCCTGGTACCTTACAGCAACATATTAGGGACATGGTGTCTGCCTAGAAGATCTATCAACCTCATGTCCTTTTCAGACCATATTTTCAATAGAAAAATGGCCAATATCAATGCAGGTATTTACACTGACACACAGGAATGAAGCCACAGGAAAGTGCCTGGCATTGGATATTGCCAGTAGACTGAAGTTCATTGCAAGACTGGAAGTTCAGCAAGCCTTTCTGGAACTTGTCACAGCTTCCCTTCACCACTGGGGTCACTTATGGAACTTCCCTCTGCGAAAAAGCTTCTAAACATTTTATCATTCTCTTACAACTTGAAATTAAAAAAAAAATCAAAACATTTTGCCAAACAGAACTGTCTTTTCCTTGTCATAGACATTAAGTGTTTTAGATGCGTTTAATCAAACCCCAAGTTTCTCAGCATGCTTTGTGCCATGTAGTGCACCACAGAGAAAAGACCCACCTTGTAGTCATAGCTGGAGCTGAAGAGGATGTTACTGGCAGTAGGATGCCACTCAATGAGGCCAACTCTTCGTGTATGCCCAAGAAGCTCCTTGTTCGGACTGGTGATGCTTCTCGTGAGGAAGTGCTTGGGGATGTCCCAGATTTTAACCTGAATGGCAAAAGACAGGTCTCTGAGATCCCTGAGAAAATAATTAATTTGAGACTTACCAATAACAAATCATTCTTTTGAAAGTGGACAAATGTACTCCTGCCTTTGTTGAAGAAATACAAGAATTTCCATGGGCCTGAAGGCTCCTCTTTAGCCAGCAATTCCATCACTGTGTTAGCTGAGCAGTTAAACCCCTAAATCTGGCGAGTAGTTCACAAAATCAGGTTGCAGTTCAGCACATCACGAACAGCTATTCTAAAGGGGGTGAGCTAAGCCAGAGATTTTACAGACACTGAACCACACCAGCTGCAGTCTACCTTGTTTCCATCCAGGAAATGTGAAATAAACTTCAATAGAGAGTCCCAGCAGATGAGAAGCTGACAGAGAAAAGGGACTATGGGAAAGACACAGAACACCCTCCCAGTCACAAGGAAGAAGATATTCATGAGACTTAACTCAAACCTATCTGAGATTAGTTAGGAAGAGGGATCTGAGGATGAGCCCTCTCCACATAACGTCTAAATTCCCCAGGCCACTTGCTGTAGCCTCAGCTTGGAGCAGCAGTAAGAACCGGGGAGGGCACTGACTGTTCACAGGAGCAATCTGTCCTCTTCAGAGCCCAAAAGCAGTATGCCACATGCTGCACAAAAGATGGCTGTGACTCCACCACAGAAGGCTGCAGCAATGATGGCCCTATTGAAGGGCCTTATGGTGGGAAATGTCCACCTGCCCAGCACAGGACAGAGCAGGATAAGACAGACATTGACCCTCTGAAGAAGTTCCAGTGGAAGTGACTGAGATAAAGATGGGTTTGTGGCACAGCACAGGTGGGAAGAGGTGGTGAAAATGACTTTTGCTCAGCCTGGGGATGACAGGGTAGCAGGGAGCTTTTCTGTCTTTCTCCAACTCCCTTGTGGTCAGAGAATATGGGATCAAATCTTCTCAGAGAGACAGGGGTTTACTTGACAACACTAAAGACAACGGAGCAAAGTGGCAATACGTGCACTCTTCAAAGATCAGAGGTGTCATTGGTCCCAGCAGGATCCCCAGTCTCTGGTTGCCAGAGGGATTCCCATGCTTGGAGATTTTCTCAACTTCCAGTCCTGTAGGCTGAACAGGGCCCACAGGAACCTGACTCACTTGGCACTGTTTAGAACAGAGCTGGCACTGGGTGACCCCCAGTCCCCGGGAGGTCCCTTCCCGGTACCGGGTACCACAAGTCTATTAAAGACAGTCTGCTAAGGAGTGGAAAGGGAAGAGATGTCCCTGCACTGTTCCCTGGGAAGAGAACCCCTAATATCCCATTTCCTAGTGCCAATATGGTGATGCCGGGGCAGTATTGAAGAGCACAGTCTCAGAAGCAGTAACACATTTTAGAACAACTTCTGGAGCTGTGACAAGCTTTCTATAAGCATTTCCATCCTTCAGCCTGAAGAATGATCCCGTGTCAACAATTTCAGTAGAAAAATGGAATATAAAGCTGAAAGAAAGCAACACTTCTGCAAAGACATTAGTATCCTGGTGGACATCAGACTAAACATGGACTAGCAGCATGCCCTGGCTTTCTGGTCTGTAGCAAAGGATAGCCAGTAGACTGAACAAAGTGACTGTTCCCAGCAATCATTAAATCCAACTAGAATATTGCATTCCCCCCAGTACAAAAAAGGGTTTTGGTAAACTTATCCTGTAGATATCAGCAGGATTGCTGAGCGACTGGAGCATTTACCCTCTGAGGATAAGCTGGGGAAGTTGGGCTTGTTCAGTCTGAAGAGGACATAGCTTCTATCTGGGGCAACCAGATAGAAGCCTTCAATACTTATAAGCAGGTTGCTGAGAAAATGGAGCCACACTCTCTACTGAGGTATACAGTGGGAGGACAAGATATACTGGTCACAAAGTAAATCAAGGTAAGTGGATATAAGGAAAAAAAAAACACCATGAGAACAATGAAAAACAAAAACAGGCTGCCCAGATAGGCAGTGAAATCTCCATCCTTGGGAGTTTTCAATATTCAACTAAGTTGAGCAAAAGGTTGGGCTAAAGATCTCCCACAATCCCTTTGAACACAAACAGTTCTGTGACTCTGTAATTCTAATAAGAAACTTAGATGACTGTGTTCATTCTCCACCTGAGATTCAAAGGGAGGTCACAGTGGTACCTTCCAGATACATGCCCTGTCTAAATCAGCATGAACACTTGGAATACAGCTTGGACAATAAAATATAACCTCACAAGCAGCCTGGAAATTGAAAGAAGCCTTCAAAAAAGACATTAAGATCCAAAAAGCACTAAACAAGGAAGAAAATTCAATGACAGATTTTCAGTTCAAGACAGACTTGGGATAGAGCTGAAGTGATAGAGAACATGCACCAAGTCAGGATTGGAAGTATCCACACATTGGAAGTATCCACACTCTGTTGCCAGGCAGAGAGTGAATATATCTAAAGGGAGAAAACATATGAAGGACTTTTGAAAAAGAGTATAAGAGTTGGTCAAGCCTCCTCACTTGTCACAGAACGTGTCACAGAAAACACACCACACTTTTGGTAGCACATTGGAAGAAGCCTTTTAGTAGATGGATTTGGGCAGAACTGTTCTCACAATCATAAACCTCTTTCTTTTTTCAGATTCTAATAATCAGATGCACCTGCTCCGAAGTAAAATATGAGGCTGCATATTAATTATACAAACTTCAGCTAAACCACTTATTGTTTAAAACTTAAACCTCACTCAAGGTATTTTATATCTCTTTATAGGTTTGCACTGTATTAACTTCAGCACCTTTGTAGTCTTCTTATCTTTTCATTTGGAAAATACTCATGCACTGAAGTCTCGTGCATAAAGTATGACCAAAGTTCTTCAGCTACTTCATAACTAATCCAACATGACTTCACAGAGTAACTGAGGGCAGAAACAAAATCAAATTTGCCAAGCAGGTAGTGAATCTGAAATAGCCATTCCAGATTATGCTGTGTTAATGCTCTGATTCTGTAGTAAAAGAGCAGTTTCAAGCAGATTATCTTTGAATAGTTATTCCACTTTAAATTCATGTCCTGTTTTGACCATGAAAACACAGGCAAAAAGACTAAAGTCCTAAAAAAAAAAAAAAAGGATACTCCTCCTCCCACTGATTTTGGTACCTATTATAGCATCATCTGGAAGGAATTATGTGCTTCTGACCTCAACAAAAAGGCAGGGGATTTACTCTTGACTGGCTTTGTTTTAAGTATATACATGTTTTCAAGTCTCAGAACAGGATCTTTAGGTTTATGATTTATTATTTCCTTAAAAAGCACATTAGTCAAGCAATAACAAAGAATATAAACAGGAGAACTTACAGTGGTATCCTCTGAACATGACGCTATTACAAAGTCATTGAATGGGTTCCACTTGATGTCCAGAACGTTCCCTTTGTGCCCACATATTTTGGGATAATGCGGGTCAAGCTTGCCCGTCTGGGAAAAAAAAACAAATATCAAACATAAGATAAAGCATAAAATTACAGAACATTTTCAAGGAAGACCTGTATTAGCTCCAGAGGAAAACCTCTTTCCGCTATGTATGCCCCAAATGCCCCAGGTGTTTTCCATCTGTTGAACATGGGTTTTTGCTGTCCCCGAAAAGCAACTCTTGATTATATTGCTGATAAGAAAGAAAATGGTGCTGCTCAGGTTTTTCTAAGCACCCTCAGTTATTGAAAAATCTTTATACATGGAACAATCCAGACTGCTGAAGGAATTAGATACTAT
This sequence comes from Crypturellus soui, assembly GCA_032275445.1. NCBI lineage: Eukaryota > Metazoa > Chordata > Aves > Tinamiformes > Tinamidae > Crypturellus > Crypturellus soui. Next base: position 1,718,335 of record JAUBNY010001106.1, on the reverse strand, counting down.
TACTGGTTAAGTTAGATATTATTACTGGTTAAGACACCAAAAGGAAACTTGGAAGGGAAACACTTAGCAAAGTTTTTAATCTTCCACATATTTTAAAGATTTGGGTGAGGGAATGAAAATCTCTTATTTTCTTCTTGATTAGCACATTTCTTAAAGCTGTAAAAAATTCTTTTCAGTTTGTATTTTTTTAAGCTTCCTAAACTAGGATTTATACTATTTTTAAGCAAAATGACACTTTGAAACTCAAATTATAAATCCCATTTTTTTTCCCACAACAACCTGCTTCATAAAGATCGTTTTCAAGCCCAGTTTCTCACCAGATGCAATCCACATTGAAGACTCTCCAAGAAAAAAAAAAGCCAGTTTTGGGCAGCTCATGGATAAAAAAAAATCATCCATAAAAAAATGCATTAAGGAGCAGTGAGAACCTTGTGCCACATGGGGGCTGTGTTGAATCAAGATAAACTCGGACTGGAAACACCCTAGCTCCCATCAGTCTCAGTTGCAGGGTAAAGTCAGTAGCTGGGTTATGTTAGAGAGAGCGCTGAGGATTTGATTAACATGGTGAAGAATACTTCTTTCTCCATAGCAGGAGCAAAGAGGGTTCATGGTGCTCCAAGGAACATCCTTCCTGCCTAGACGTGTGTCCAAGAGCAAAGGCCAGCCCAAAGGCAAAGGCCAGGACAGAGGAAGGTGGTCACTTTTATGCCACCTGGAAGACCTGTGAATCCAAACGGATGCAAATATCTGCTCTTTTGGAAAGCAAGTACTTCTGCAGGTCTACTCCCTATGCTCACCTAGGGATGGACCTTGCAAGTGCACAACAGAGAGAGATCTGCTTTGACCCGAGCCTGAACGTGGCTAGGATTTCACTGAACTCCTGCCAACTGGAAGGTCTTGGGTGTTGAATAGAACAAGATGTATAACAATTCTGGCTTTACTGGAAAGGTTGTAGCTCAGACCAGGACTAACCTGCTTTAACTGAACAGCCAGAGGGCTTTGAAATGTAAAAGACTGTGGGTTTTATTTCAGACTACAATCTAAAAAAAAAAAAAAAAAAACCTCACTCCTGTAGCAAAGGCAAAACAAAGTGACTTGGGAAGACAGAAGAGAGATAAAAGGGTTTTAATAACCAAGGTTCCCCCACCCACTGTGTCCTTTTGCAGGCAAGTTCTTGCTTCAGGGCTTGGTTTCAGCCTGGGCTGGGCAGTCCAGTCAACCTCCGCAGGATCCCTTGATCCCCATGGGAACTCTGCCAGCTCCCATAGCCAATGCTTGGTCCCCTCCCTGCTCCACCCCCAGGACTATCAGGCTTTCCTGCAGCCTCACACCCTGCTTGGCCATGTCCTGTCTGTCCCATCCTCTCCCATCCCAGCTGCTCCAGCTGTCTCTGCTGACCCCAGGAACGGAGCATTGCAGTCCCCCGTGCCACTTTCACCTTGCCCAGTGTAACCCAGGATCCTCATGACACAGGAAGAAAACTGCCCACAGAAATGTATGAAAGATCCCATTGGCTGCACATCTGTGTGTAGAAATCAAGCTGTCCACATGGTGGGGTAAATTTCATTCCATGGGCCAATAACTGTTTCAGTAAGCAGATGTGTTATCCTTCATGCAGGGACACCTGACACTTCAGAGTTATTTGCAGAGCTGGAAAACAAGCTTAATTTTTCAACCTCTTGTTTTCTAAATTTAGAGTATTTTTAAAAAGTAGATGGCATGGTAGCCAAAAATTGAGTTTCCTGATGAAGGCCAATGTCACGCCAGTCTTCAAAAAAGGCAAGAAGGAGGATCCGGGCAACTACAGGCCAGTGAGCCTCACCT
>JAUBNY010001106.1:1698540-1716411 GCA_032275445.1 Crypturellus soui | reverse complement strand
AGGGGGGTTGGACTAGATGACCTCTAGAGGTCCCTTCCAACCTTAGGCATTCTGTGATTCTATGATTCTATGAAATCCACTTCTGTTGGGACTACTGTTGAAAGTTCCCAGTATATATGTAATGGGGCAGATGACCATGATGTAAGTCCAGCACCAGTCCCCAGGTGCTCTGTGAAGGGTATTAACACACCTAGTCACAGAATCACATAGTAGCTGAGATCAGCAGACACCTCTAGAGAACATCTGGTCCAACCCTACTTCTCAAGTAGTCACCTACAGCAGGTTGCCCAGGGCTGTGTCATGTTGGGTTGTAAGCATCTCCCAGGATGGAAACTCCACAAAATGCCCAGGCAATGCAAACAACGTTGCAGTGAAAAAGCCTTTGCTTATGTTCAGACAGAATTACCCATGTTTCAGTTTGTTCTCATTGTCTCTTGTGCTGCCAGTGAGCACCATGGAGAAGAGTTGGCTCTACAGGTTTTGTTTTACAACCGCTGTCCTCAGACAGAAGGGAGCGGGGACTCAGCCACAAATTTATCTCCCTGTTTCTCAGGACTTTGTTCTCAGTTTGCTATCCTTTTGTCTTACTCTTCAAAGGAAGAGACAGATGGGGTGCAGTCCTGAGCCAGTCTGATCATGAGAGAAGGAAAAACGAAGGCCTTCTTCTTTGACAGGAAGGCCACAGAATTGTCCTCAGAGTCAAGATCATTCCTTGCACATCCCCAAGTGTGCCTGTGTCTCTCACACAATGTGGGAAAGTAGTTCCTCTCCCAGTTATGCTCACTCTGCCCATGTGTCCTAGGACTGAGAAGATTTACAAATGAATTCTGTCTGTTCTGGGCACTCAAGAGCTGCTGCACCAGGAGCCTGTTCCTGCCCGGACACATTGCTTTTCCACCTAAGCTCCTTGAATTGCACATTTTTCTTGAAGACTTAACTGATCATTTTTCTGCAGCAGGAGACTCTTTTTAAACAGTTAATTGCACTTTGGCTTGAATGCAAAAGTGTGCACTTTTATGCCTGCTGGGAGGCAGGTATCTACAGCAGGGAGACCTTCACCTGTGCAGAACTCTGCTGATTGCTACCCATTTCTTGTAGAGAGCAGGAGACGACATTCCTACAAGGAGAATTGAGAGAGCTCCCTATCAGTGACTCAGCATGAGAGGAACACGACAAGCAAGGAGGGAGGCAGCGTTAAGCGGAGCAAGGTTCAGCCTGCGCTCGAGCACATCCAGAGGTGGACAAACCCTCCACAAGCACCCACAAAAGGAGCACAGAAAGGCACTGGAGGAGCAAGAGCGGTCTGTCCAAGGCTTCTTCACCCTGCAGCATGTGCTGTAATACATCCCTCCCTGTCCTCACAGACATCTGCGGCCTAGCTCCTGAGGAAGCAAGTGACTGGTGCTAATCAATCACAACCAGGAATCTCAGTCACATATTGCTGGACTGGGCTGCAGGCTGGTGCCTTCATTTGCCTTCTTTTCCCATGCTGATGACACCTCACCTCAAAGACCCTACTCAACTTGAAAGCAATTTCACACTTTTATTTATATATTTTAATTATTCTGTTCTGTATCCTCTTTATGTCTAATACAACTTTGAATTCTGCAAGCAGCATTCCAGCTCCAGGAGGAGTACTCAAGCAGGTGTCATTAATGGAAAAAATTGTTACTAAAGGAAATCTGAGTTCTGAAGAGGTGAGAATACAAGAGAATTCACAGTTAACAGCACAAACGTCTGCAGCCCGCTTTGCCAACGCTTTGAGAACCGGGTCCCACCCTCATCTTGCAGTCGCCAGTTGCCTGCTCATAGATGCAGCTCTGTGATAAAGACAAGTTCTTCAGACTGATCACATCATGGTCGAGAGGCAGAAGTGACTCAGCCAAGAAAAACAAGGTAGCAGTTAATTTTAGCAAGAATATCTCTGAACAGCAGCATGATTGAGATGAATAAACAAAGTCTAGAAGGGCCGGGAACTGTACTAAGTCCTTCAGGCATAGCCAGCTCACTTTCATCCTCAGCAAATATATATTGAAAAAGTAGCATTACAATAACACCATCAATTAACTTTTAATTAAAGACTGAACTTTTACCTTTCATCTGGCCTGCCCTGATTCCAGAGAGCCCATACTGACATTAATCTACATCAGTAGCCTACACACCTAATTTTTCAGAAGTGACAAGTATCAGAGAACCAGCTTCCCTCTTAACCCACAAGCACACTATTTATTTCTGAAAGGAAGTTTTTCCACCATCAGCACTTGCAGTTTAAGAGCTTCATTGTCCGATAACTGCATCACTTCTGTTCTTCCACAAAGCAGAAGGTGGTTAGAACAAAACGTACAGTACTTGCCTTTGGTGACAGCTGGAGCCGTGCAACTAAAGCACCTTTTCAGCTTTTGCCCTCTGCCTCTAATAACTGCTTTTCGGCTTGCAATTTGATCTAGGAGTCAAGCACCTGAACAACACAGTGCCTGCTGATTTATACAAGGAAAGGATATGAAACAAAAGTAGTTGTTCCCACAAGCAAGATGCATGTAAGACACAAGGGCAAGAAGCACCTGCCAGGAGCCTGGGGGCCCTTCTGTGCATCTAGCAACGGTGCTGGCATCAGCCCAGCATCCTCCCCGGGGTCCACCCGCCTCTGCTCGGCGCTCACCTGGTGAATCGGGATGACGAGGAAGGCCCCGCCGCCGGCGCACTCGGTCACTACTGCGATGAAGTGGGGGTTCACGGCGCAGAAGTGGTTATCGTGGACGCTGAGGGTGATGGGTACGCAGTCGTAGCATTTGTCCTTGTTGGCGGCCTTGCCGTAGACGTGTCGGAACTTGGAGTTGCGGTACAGAGGGTGCCAGGACATCTGCAAAGGCACAAGCGTCGTGAGGACCACCCTGCCCTTCCCACAGGATAACCTGCAGAGACCTCTCCCCTGCACGAGCTCGCGCTCCTCTCATCCCTCTGTCCCTCTTCCCAGCTTCGTCCTGCCTATGGCACCTCTGTAGCTCTTCCTTATCTTGCAGAGATGGGATTGAAAGGGAAAGCAGACAGGTCTCTCCATCGCCCACCCACTTCTCCTTCCTGAGACACAAATCAGTGGTCCATATTGCTGGGATAGGGCCATATGGCAGGAGGAGAAAAATCTCTCCTTGCACAGAGCTGGAGCAGCATAAAAGAGGAAACACCTCGAGTCAGAAAAGCCTGAGAGACAGTGAATGAACCAGTCTGCATTTACACACCATCAAGGCCTCAGGGGGCTTGGGCCCCAAAAGGACTCTATATTTGGCTTACATGAAGAGAGAAAGAAGTTTGACAAATCATGCAAGTAGTTATAGTCATCTGTTTCCCCCCCACGCACACACTAACAGTGATATTCTGCATGTCTGGTTTATAATCACACCACAGCCAGCATTTAAAATGCTACTTTAATGAGATATATAAAACATGCTTAACACAAAAATCACTTCCCACAGAGAACAGGGAAGCTTTATGGAACTGACACCCTGTTTTCCAAATAGGAAACTCCCTCCTACAGGACGTAGGGCAAAGACTGGGACAGAGCCTTTTTTTGCCCCATGTTGGTCCTTCTAAAGTGTATTTGGTGCACAGCATTATTAGCGATGTTGGATCCGAAAACAGTGAAACCCCAGTGTGACAGGAAACCCAACAAGGCAGCACTTGGGTTACAGCAGGACTTACACCGCTCCCTCACAGGGGTAAGTTTTTGCAGAAAAATCTGCAAATAATAGCAGAAAGCCAGATATATTATCACCATTCAGCTCAACTTGAGAAGCAGGAGAGCAAGTAGTTCTATACCGAAATGTCCGTGTTTTTGGCACGTTTCAAGTTATCTTCCCCCTCAGAAGGTCTAGGGGAGATGAATAGGAGATCTACAGGCACCCAGCGACCAAAGATTCAAAAAGCTCACATCCTACATTGCACTAGAGATATTGCACAAGTCCTGCCTTACTCCCAATCCCCTTGCACAGCTCTGAGCAAATCCCACCTTGAAAAAATATTTATATTAGAAAAATAAATAAATAAATAAATCAGTCCAGACACATCCCAAGTTGCTTTTACACTCCTTTTGTCACTTATTTTCACCCTGTTTTCACATGTTTTCACCCTGTTCGCACATATTTTACCTGTGTTAACCCTGTATTAACCCTGTATTAATCCATAAATGGATTACATCTCTTGTGCAGAAAGCATTAGGTATAAAATATCTCTCATACACTGACAGCTATCTACCCCAAATAAAGACAAAGAAATGCAAGATTACCACAAAATGAAAAGAGTAAGCTTGGGAAATCAATTTTTGATAGAGGGTTGTTCACAGCCCCAAAGAAACTGCCTAACTCTCCAAAAAGCTCCAGAAGTGCAGAGCTCCTAAAGAGCTTCAAGTTCATTTGGTGATCAGGTTTACTCACACTGGAAAAAAATCACCACCTAGTTTGGATGAATCAATTGCCTTCTAACAACAGAAACATGAGTTTTCTGAAAGTTAATTATTGCCTGACTCCAAGGAACCTCTGGCTGAATCACTCTTCAGGTAGGAATGAGTTTGTGGTCTGGAGGCACTAGGTTTCTCTGCAACAGGGATCTCAATTCAGGAAGAGGTCACCACATATAAGGCAAAAATTAATTTTGGGAGCTATTAATAAGAAGGAAGAACACAAACAACAGAATACTGATGTCCTATCCAGATTATCTGCAACACTTCAATAGTAAACAAGTGTAAAAGGAATTAAATGCACATTTTGGAGTATATTAGGAAGAGATAACTCTCGCTCTTCTACCTCAGTTTGTAAAGTTAAGATTGAGCTGTCATAGGAACAGATTCCAAAACACCTACAAATCTCCCAAGGAGCAGGAGCGTAGGATACAACCAGAAATTCCAGACATACCTTCATATACATATATGTATGAATGTATATATGTATGTGTGTGTATTTGCAAACACGTGTTTTGGAAGAATAGCACAGTGTTATCTGCTGCATTCCTCTACCAGGCAGAGATAAGTAGACTTTTCCCTTTTATTTTCTACTCCTACATGATTGTCACCTAGACAAAACAGCTTCCTCACAGAAAATATATTCCTTGGTAGCTGCTCCTGCAAGGTGACCTCTATCACTGAGCCTTGAAAAGCCAACTGAATGAAGAAAAAGCACGGGTTTAATCCCACTTGAATAATACAAATAAATCAGATCCAAACTGAACACCAACTTGGACATCTGCCAGCCAGACCCAGGTCTGCCTAAAGTGGGATACTTCCTGAATCTACACTGCTGTAGGAATGTGAACAATTAGTGAGACAGCCACAGCTATTATTGTAAGTGAACAAAACACACACACATTTACTGTGCATGAAAATTCTGTGAGATGGACAAACTGGTGAGGACAGATTAAGAAACAGTATAACCACCCAGCTCATATTCAAGTCATTCTAATTCAAGTGTCTGCCAATACCCCAGTACAGACTATCCCTCTCCATGTTAAAGGTTCATTTCAGTCATCAGAGATGAGTCAAGCTGCTCCACCACACAGTAGTCCATCAAGTGGTGCCATGGATCAACAGCAGTAAAACGTAGGCTAGAGCAGCGTGTAGTGAAGTAGCATATCCAACAGCCAGATCTGTTGGCCACATGAAACGGTACCTAGTTTAACCACTCACCCCATCCACCCTCACCAGTCAAATTCCCTGTAGCCACCAAAATGGGCTCCATCCCATGGGAACATAGTTGCCCAATCCGCATGTCTGTCTGCAGACAGTCCCCACAGTCAGGACTCACAGTCCTCCAGCGCTACTCACTTGACTCACGAGCAGCATTCCCCACCATTCACCCCTAGAAGGAAAGGCCACCCTGAATCCTCTCATTTCGTGTGAGTACTGCAGCACAGCAGCCTCCACTCACCTGGTAAGGCCGGCTGAGCTCCTCAGATGACCCCCACTCCTCATTTTGACAGATTTCAGATTGGATAGATCCATCCAACCCTGTCATGCAGCAAGCCTGCGCTCATCTCACTTGCTTCATACCTCACCTCTGCATATAAAAAGAAGGGTCCTCTCACCAGGGAGCCCCAAGGGGACTGGAACATTGCCTTAGCAGACTCCAGAGGCCAGTGGCATCTGCAAAATCCTCTCTGGAACAGCAGGCATGGGTGCATTCATGAGATGCCCCAACTCAGGGTTTTCTGCAGTAAGCAGGATACCCTCATACAGATGTATCCACCCTTGGCTCTTCCCAAGTTCCTCCTGAGGCTCCAGCTGCACTTTCCACTTTTCTCTCCCCATCCAAGGCCCAAGACAGTTTCAGAAGTCTCTCATTAGCCTCCTCCTGGCCCTGCTCACACTTCAACACGAAGAGCTGCTCACAGCACCAGGAGGAGTCCAAGACATCCCCTAGCTTCCTGGACCCAGTTCAAGGTGGCGGGATCTACTGAGAGGCTCTGCTCGGAAGCTCCTGCAGTGTTTTTCTTTCTCATTTTTTAAATATTATTTCCCACCTTTGTTTCCAGTTTTGGCCATTCATGATTATCTGGGTTTCTTCCAGCTTTCCTCTCCTTTTTTGTCATCGCTAGTGCAGAAGAACAGCAGAGACATTAGGCAAAAGAGATGACCAGGAAGGAAAATAAATAAATAAATAGATCCCCTCTTCTGAATACTCTTCCCAGCACTCAAATCATTTGCAACTCAAGGACTTCCCCAGTCAGAGAAGATTTCTGTGTATTTTATAACACTTGGAGCTCTCTCTGCCATGAGCTTGGCCAGTCTTCCCTCAGATCTGCCCAAACTTTTAGTACCCACAGCACCCTGGAGTGAGGAGTGACAGTGTAGCCAGACAGGCAGCTTTATCAAGGTGAAATACCACTCCGCAACCAACATGAAGTCCACCCAGCCCACTGCCCAGTACAATACATCACTGGTAGAAATTCTCAGACCATCTTCCAAGACATTTACATCCCAAAAGCAGAAGTTTATCACACACATCAAAAAATGATCACTGACAAAGACAGCATGAATTTAGGAAACACATTTTCATAGGCCCTGTCCCTTAGTGTTAAATTTTGTCTATATAAATCCTCTCAAATAATGCCATATAAAATGACATTTTATTGGTGTTAAATTTCAATCAATTTCTGCACTTAAAGGCATTTCAAAGCATGCAGAGATCCTAAGTCCAAAATAGGAAAATGAAAACACGAATTGCATTCAGATCAGTAATATACCTCAGCTTCCAAATTCCTCAGAGCTTAATTTAACTGTGAGGTGCTGGTAAACACACTCCACCTTTGAATATTTGTCATAAGCAATGTTTGCTTAAACCTTCAAGATGGTGACTGAGGTGAAAAATATGTTGAACTTCCTATAACACAGGACTTCACCCTCCTAAAGTACATATTTTCAACTGTGTGCTACTAAAAACAAGCTGCACTCTAACAGTAATGAAACAGAGCTAACTTTGAAGGAATTATGACAAATGACATGGGATCAGTGTTGCCCTATGGGACTAGAGGAAGCATCATGGATCAGATCTGAGGATTTTTCTCAATTTTAGACAAATCCCATGTAGGCAGAGTAGTTCACCAACAATTTTCCTCAGGTAGTATTTGAAATGCAGTGAACCAAAAAGAGATACAATCTCATGGTCCAGAGATTTAGACAAGGAAGAACTGTTTGAGGGCGTGAAGGTCAGGGGCAGCTTTCGCTGCACTACGGAAGTCATGATCCCAAGAGGAGGAAGAAAGGCAAAAAGCAGGATGACAGTCCTGGATTCAGGAGAGCAGACTTGGGCTTCTCAGGAATCTGCATGGGAGAATCCCATGGGATATAGTTCTGAAGGGAAGAGGGGTCCAAGTGGGGTCAGTCTTCAAGATCACCTTCTCCTGCCTCAACAACAGTTCATCACAATAAGCAGGAAATCAAATAAAGGGGGCAGGAGGCCTCCTCAAACATAAAAAAAAAAAAAAAGTAAAACAAGAGATGAAGGAAGGGCATAAGATTATAGAAGGAATAAGAGACTGCAAATAGGCAGAGACAGATTTAGGAAAGGTAAAGCCTACTGCAAGTGAAGATTTTCACAGACATGAAGAGCATCAGTGAAGGCTTCTGCAAACATAAAGGCTTCTGTCACCAAAAGATGACTAAGGAAAATGAGGGCTTAAGAAACAGGAATGCTGAGAAATGGGAATGGGGCCATGATCACAAAGGACTCGCAGAAGGCTGGAGTACTCAATGTCTTCTTTGCCTCCGTCTTCACTGTCAAGACCATTCTTCTGTAATTCCAGGTCCCTCAGACCAGAGGGAAAGTCCAGGGCAAGGAACACTTGCCATTGGTGGTGGATGATTAGGTTAGGCAACATTTAAACAATTTAGGTACGCACAAGTATCTTGGCATCCATGGGTGCAAAGAGTTCTAGCTGATGTTGAAGACAACTCTTGTGTGTCTTTGAAAGATCATGAGGATCAGGAACATTCCTGAGGAGGGATGCCAACCCTATCTTCAAGAAGGTCAAGAAGCAGACTCTTGGGAACTACAGACCAGTCAGCCTCACACTGATCCCTGGGAAAAGTGATGGAGGAAAATTCCAAACATACAGAGGACTAGAAGGTAGCTGGGAGTAGTCAACACAGACTTGTGAAGAGGAAATCATGACTCACAAACCTGATTGATAGCACTCAGCAGCTGAGTGGATGAGGGGAGAGCAGTGTGTTTTGTTTCTGCTAACTTTTTGACACTGTCTCCTGTAACCACATCACTGAAAAACAGGTGGAGTATGAGCTACATAAATGCACAGCAAGGTGGACTGAAAAATGCCTAACTCTTAAGCTCGGGAGGCTGTGATCAGGAGCACAAAGTGCAGCTGGAGGCCAGACGATACCGGGGCCAACACTCTTCAACATCCTAATCAATAACCAGGATGATGGAACACAGTCCACCATCAGCAAGTTTTCAGTGGATCAGAGCAGACAGCTGTGCTGTCATTCACAAAGGACCTTGATGGGCTGGAGAATTAGGCCAAGAGGAATCTTACAAAGTTCAACATAGGAAACTGCAAAGAGCTGCACCTGGGGACCAAGAACCACAAACCAGGGGCCAACTGGCTGAAGAGCAGCTTTGTACAGAAGGACACGGAGGTGTTCATGAGAGCAATCTGACCATAAACCAACAACGCAGAAATCTAACTGCCTCCCAGGCTGCGCAAGTGAGGGATGCAGTTCCTCACCTCCCTTCAGCACTGCTAAGGCCATATCTGGAGTGCTAGGTCCAGTGGTAAAATCTCTAGTACCACAGTGACCTGAATTTACTGGAGCAAATCCAGTGAAGAGCCATGAAGATGATTAAAGGAGTAAAGGGTATACAAGGAGGAGCTGAGACCAGCTGAGAAGCAGGGGCATACATCAAATCACAAGAAATTTCTTTTAATCATGCAAAAAGGTTTTGTTGTTGTTTTGTTTTGTTTTTTTTACCAAGAGAATGGCCACATACTGCAACAGGTTGTTTTCCAAGTCTCCATCCTTGGAAATACTAAAACCCAAATGGATAATGCCTTAGGCAACCTTCTTATGTTGACCCTTCTTCAGGCTGGTAGCTGCAGTAGACAGTCTCCAGAGGTGCTGGTCCACCTGAGTTATTTGGTGATTTTGTGATTTTAGGCCCTCTGAACCTCTGTTACACGTTCCACTGCACTGCCTTAAAAATAAAAATAAATAAATAAATAAATAAATAAATAAATAAATAAATAAAAGGGGGGAAAAAAAAAGAGTATCTGGCAACATGCCAAGATGCACAATTGTAGGATATGAACTTTCAACCCAATAAACTTTGAGCTTGCCCTGTGGGCTCAGCTCTTCTTTCTGTTCCTCTGACAGGGAGCAGTGATATGTTTCTTTCCCATTTGATGAGAACTGCTGTTTGGAGGGGCAATCACTCTCAAAACTCTGTCAAGGCAGCAAATAGCAACACATGAAAAAGCAAGGAGAAAGGGGGGTAAAATATGTCAACATCCTGTCAAGGAGACAGGATCATTTTTATTGCAAAAACCTGCACCACCACCCACCAAAAACTGTTATATTCACGTATTTTAGAAAACCTAAAAATGAAATGTTTAAATCATCCCACTGCAATACTGTTACCCTGCATATATTGCAGGACTAATGGGAGTAGATCTCCCACCCCACTAGCAGGCTGGACCCAAAGTGGAGAGGGCCCCTGTCCCCTTCATAGCCATATTTGAGCAGGGTGATCCAGCACGGCAGAGTCCAAACTCCAGAAAATCCTGCTTGGGCAACATACGGGCAACACAGGACGCTCTTCACTTAGCTCTCAAAGATAAAGAACCTTGCGGGTGTCATTCCCACCACTCGCACCACAGAGAGGTATTGGAGGAGGATGCAGGGATCTCTGCATCTCTCAGATCTCTGCTCATCAAGTTGGAGCAGATGATTCCACAAGCTTGTTGGAGCTGGACATTTTTTCCTAGACAATTTCTGTCTGTTGAGCTCCAGAGACCTAGGGCTCGGAGGATCAATGTTCCTTTAAACAATCCACAACATTTCACTCTATATGAAATAGAGTGCATCTATTTGTTCATACTTCATTACTGCTCGCATAAAGAGAGGAGGCAGTTCCTATGCGTTTCTGTCAGCAAGATAATGCAGTTTCAAGAGACACAGCAATGATTTCCTGATCGATATGGAGAGCCTCATTAGCAGAGCACAGGAACCTTTACACAAGCGGGTCTCAAAGGGAAAAAGGATTCTCATCTCTTGCCCAAGGCACACCAGAAATGACATAAAGAAAGAGGGGTTATGACCACAGCTTCTCACATCCGCAAACAACAGGTATTTTGCTAGAATCCAAGCAGTCTGACTGTGCCTGGTCCAGTCCCTTGTGAGCCGCAGGGATTGCAGAGTGCTGAGAGCAACCAGAGAAACCTCTAGAGAAATTTCCGATGTGCTGCCTAATATGTAAACACTAATGAAATACTCAGATGCAACTGGTCTGTCTCTGGATATATGCAGGTAAAACCACGGACACAGCGAGCATTATCACAAGTAGCTCATGCAAGGAAGATCAAAGGGAGTAAACGTACAGCTGATCTGTAAGTCTGCTGCTTTATGAGGTCTTTTATTGGCTTTCACATTTTTTTTTTAAGACGCAAAGTCATATTGTCCTTGAGTCAGCAGAGGGATCTGATATTTTAAAGGAAACCAGTGAAGCTAGAGCCATTCTCAGGTACGTGCTCAGAACAGGCAGCATGTAAAGATGCTTGAAAAAGCCCTAGGATTCTTGAGGACATCAAACACATGACTACTGAGTCTTTTTGTACTTATCAGACTCGAAAGTGGAAACACTTAGGTGACCTCTGAAGAGCAGACAGTTAAAGATGGAGGATCCTTCTTCAACATCAAAGACATAGTATTTCATGACTCATCTGTGAAATCTGACTGTAACAGTCCCAGCTACTTGCTGAGAGCATGAGCTTCTAACAAGGCTGTGAAGTCTAGGGATGCCTGCAGCACTGAGGAGCAGTCCTTGGGCACTGAGGAGCTACTCAAGGCATACAAAGTGTAATTCAGTAACGGATGTAGTCCCAAAAGGAAAGTGTCATCCCAAGCAGCCAAACTTACCGGCATTGTCTATGAAATATGTGACTGTGGATGAACTTCTCTAGCGCAAAGAAGAAATGACCAGGTGAAAAAGTAGATCACGTCTGAGAAAACACCAACATATGGTATCAGCCCAGCCTTAACTGAGGGCATCATCTCTTCTGGTGCACAGTATTTTGTGCAAGACTCACAGCTGTTAGGTCAACCCCAGGGATCTGGAAACTCGAGACAGTGCCAGCTTTATCCTGTTTTTTACTATCTTGCTGTAGATACTGCCAGGAGCTGGAGGGCTTACCGATTAAGTAGTTATATTCCTCATACATTGAGGAAGGCCCAGAGGAAGATTGATGGGCATTAATCTCCCCAAAATACCAGTTCAGTGTTGTGGTTCCACACTCTCCTATGAGTTGGCCTCTCCAAGCAAACACTCCTGCTTTATGAGGGTGTTCGCATTTGTCAGTCCACTCCACAAATTGAGAAAATTCATCTGAAGGAAAAAAAAATAGCACCTTCCCCCCACAAAAAAAGAACTTTTCCTCCTCCCAAAATAACAACCCACTTGAGTGGAATCCGATCACAAAAGTATCTGAAATGAGCCAAATGGGCTGCAAAAGGATTATGTGGGGACATTTTATGCTGGGGGTAGGAGTTCTTTGCAGCGGTGAGATGAGCTCAGCTCACCCAGGGAACCACAGCCTCCTTGTGTGGGGCCAAGAGGTGAGATGTTATCGGAGAGCAGCCTACAAGCCAGAAAAGGAGGATTAGATGCTAGCTGAACCTTTCCTCATTTTTCAAGTAGGAATATGTGCACACATCCCTTGCAGGAGGTGCCGCACAGAGGCAGCGCAAGGAGGAATCTGGACTACCTTGAGATCTGACATGAGATGTGTGTGTAACCTGACCAAGAAGTTTGGGGATAGAAAGCCCCATTTGGCAGGGCTGGCACTTAAATTACACACTGCTCGATGCATGCCAGCCTTCTGCTCCTCCCCAGTCCCGAGGGGCTAGCAAACCCCAAAGCACTCACCATCTGCTACCCAGCACATCGTAGCTGGTCACGTGCACGAAATGCAGCAGTGGATCCCTGCAGGAGAGGTGAAACCAGAAGACATGCAAGCCAGCAGCTCACTGCACCCAACTGCTGGCTCGTTTTCCAATGCCAAGGCGAACAAAGCAAAACTATCAGTTACCAGGTCCCTTACATCCATCAAAAAAAAAAAAGCCTTGTGCTATGAGTACCTGTGTACTTCTGGAGAAGAGTGTTTACTCTGCTCTCCAGCCTGATTCAGCAAATTGCTTAATGTGGGTGACAATTTTCCACTGAAGAGTGGAAACTGAGAGAGGAGTAGGTAGAGCAATCCTGTCCTTTATGACCTGTATGGTTTCCATGTATTTTCCTTCACTCCCAGGCACTCCCCTGCTTTGGATATGCAAGCAAGCAGAAAAGTAGGCTGTCTATCTACTGAAATACTTAATCACAGCCAGAGCTCTCTGTATTTTCTTGTAACATGCAGGAAAAGTGCAGAGAGGATGAGCACTGGAGCTCAGTGCTCATGTCCCACACCATAAGCTCTGTTCAGAATGACACCTACCCATATTTGTTTCACTTTCTCCTAAATTGGCACTATTTTCTGGTAAGCTCCAGCTAGTCCCTCCCACTCAATCTTCACCACATAAGCAGAACACTCATCGTCTTAATTTTAATCTATTGGCAATAAAGCATTCTTACCATCAATGAAAAAATAGATGAATTAGATATCACTCCTGCAGAGCAACCTGTTTCATGACAGTACCAAGAGCCATGCTGCAAACCAAACCTCTCAACAACAGCTTTCGTTCCCACTGGTAACATGTCAGAACAGCTTCTTTTAGGCATCACACTATATGTGGTCAGCATTAACAGCAGTATAATGGTAGATGAAAGAGAAAAGTTTAATTTGGATTAGTTTGTTTGATTTAGCACTTGAGTTCAAGCCTTTTCTATTGTTCTTTATTTATTTTTTTTTAAAGAGGCTTAGTTTGCCTCAGATTGATCTTGAGAACTGTATGGGATTGGAACAAGAATGTATAGGATGAAAAGACCATTCAGATGCAGAGCAGAAGCTGATGGTAAACAAAAGACAGAAACAAGGCCAGAAGAACAAGAAATTGCTCTCCGTGGCTGGCACAGCCTCCAGATCCTTCAGGGAAGATATCTGAGGGCCCCAGCCCTGCCAAATTTTTCAAGTTAACCAGGCTGGAAGTCCCCTGAGGCTCATGGAAAGGGTGTACAGGATCACTAGCTGAGGGTTTTCCAGAACATTTTGGCCTGAGGTTGCCCTAAAGGCACCAGTGTTCAAAGCCACTGGGCACACAAAATGCGTTAGGTGGCTCAGGGTATTTCCGAGGCCTCGGGGCACAAAAATAAAGTCAGTTTTTCCTGAACCAGGTGAGACATGCAGCTGGGACAGGGTGTTGCTCAGCCAAGCAGATGTTATCTCCGCCCTGTCTATGTGGAATCAAAGCATTGCACCGCGGCTACAAGGAGCTCGTTTCTACTCTCAACATCCAGCCCCGTAGGATTCTCAAGCTCTTCGGCCCTCCTCTCCTGAGATGCCCACCAGCTTCCACTGCCCCTTAGCCCAGAGCCCCAAACCAGCCAGGAATACAGACACCTAGAACTAATCATGGGCAGAAAGTCAACGATTCCTACAGTTCTGCTTCTCTTACAAGGTTTCTCTGCTTGTGACACGCATTCCAGGATCCCAGAGCTGTCTCCCAGCATATCCCCACCATCCTAGTGCTTTTCTGCACTCAAAAGGGTACCAGATATGGCCAAGTCCTTGCTCTGAGCTCACTCCAACCCACCCCACACATTGATGCCAGCAGCATCAACGGGAACCCACCAAAGCGGGAGTGCTTTGCCCCTTCGCACTCACGACAGCCTTTTTGACAAGCTTCATCCAAAGCCAAGCCCACATAAGTACCAGATCACTCTGTGTAGAGCAGCCTTTCCAGTCGCTCATGAGCACCATTTGGAAGTATCCAAGGAGACTGCCACAAGAGACGGGTATTTTGGAGTCCTTAAAAATAAGCAGCCTAAAACAGGCACAAGGAGCCACAACTGAAAAGACAGACTCCAGTGAAAACACACATCTCCTCTCCATCCCATATCAGCATTACATAAAATAAAATATTTATGTGCATTCAGCTGCAGGTAATATACCAAATAAAACAAGAAGCACTGGCCCTTCCCAAAATCTACCTAGGTCCATCATTTCCTCTGTCCTCCTCTCTCCTGATTTCTCCGTCTCAATTTCACTCTCCTTATCCTTCTTCCACCTTGCCAAATCTTCTCCTCTTCCTTCCCTGCCCTTTCCTTCCACAAAGTCGATCCTCTCAAAACTCACCACGCCCCATGCTGAAATGAATAATGCAGCTCGCTGCCAACAGGCAAGAGCCACTCTGGGAGGCTCAGAAAGCCCATTTGAGTGTCTTGCTTCTGCCAGCAGTGATTAGGTCATGCTCAGAACCACACAAGGTGCTCGAAGTCAGCTTCAGCACTCCTCGCTTTCTGCAGCATGCCAAACACTGAAAGAGGCTGAAAAGGCAAGCAGTTAAATATGTATTTTTAAATAAGGCAATTAATATATAATGGAATACAGCTGGTTTTCTGCCTGGTAGCCCCTTACACTCTCTTTAAATTATCATGACGAGACCCCATACACAACACACTGTGCAAGAAGGTACAGCAGAGGAAACCCCTCTCCACTCTCTCTGTTGTCTCTAAAATGCTTTTTTCTTGTTGTTTTTCTTGTCTCTTGAAGCAAGATGTCTGCTGCCTGCTTTCAAGCCCAGACGGTGCACTCTTTGCATGATCCCGTTATCTTGGTTTCAGTGTCTTTAAACAGATTATTGACCTTTCTTGCAAAAAGAGAGGCATGTTCTTGCTGAATGTAGGTTTAGAAACAGAGATACCCTCAATAAGGTGCACCCTCAATAAGCATGCAGAAGATGCAACCTGTGAGCGATGGCTGTTACTCCAGTGGTCCAGAAGGACCTGGAGCTGACAGGAACCTCATGAAGTTGGGGGGAAAAAACTCAACAGCTGGGGGAAAAATCTCAGAAGTTGGGGGAATAAAAGAATAACCCTACGCACCCATGCAGGCTAGGGAACAACAGGCTGAAAAGAAGCTTAGCAGAAAAGGTCACGTATCCATAACCTGAGTGCTTATGGCCTTGGACAACCTGCTATAGCTGAGCCTGTTTTGAGCAGGGTAGTGGGCCAAGATATCTCCAGAGATGTCTGCCAACCTTGGTGACTCTGTGTTTCTATGAAAGGAGAAACCTAATCAGCATCTTCCCTGTGTATTTACTGGGGAAAAGCTGGAAGAAGTTCCCATTGCAGAACCCTGCCTGGTGAGAGACTCATGAGAGGATCCCTCTGGAACCAAAATTCAGGCAGAAGATGTTCACAGGTGAAACAGGATGATCAACCAGCTGACTTAAAGGAACAAGAATAGCTCAGCTGCAGCATGTCCTCTCTCATTTAAAAGCACCTTTATGAGCAAGCAGAATAGCAATATGTTAGAAAGTTTTTAGAGAACACTGAAGGAAAAAAAAAAAGAAGTGAAGCAAAACTGGGAACAAAATCAGTGGATACACAGGCAAAGATGACACACAGTCAGCATAGCTTCCTTAAACATCAGTAAGACTCTATAAGTAAAACAGCATGAACAAAAGCCAAAAATCTGCAACACAATCTATTCGGTTTTCAATAGGTTTTCACCATGGTTTCTCACCAAAGCAATTATGCAGCATGCGATTAGAAAGAAAAACCTTAAATGGATGTGATTTGTGGGAGACAGAAAGTGTCTATATCTGAGTGCTGCAGGCTTCATTCAGTTCTCGCTTCTGCAGTTCTCTCATCTTCTTCAAATTCTCATTAATTTCTCTATACCTTTTCCTAACAATTCCTTTCTAAAAACCTCCAGTGATGGACAAAAAATCACTTTCCTAAGCGACTTGCCCCAGGACTCACATATCTTAACTGTTATACACCTTTTCTTTACTTTAGAACTAGCTAAATCTTCCAGCTCATCTGCATTTTTCCAAAAGAGTTGTGCGCCCACGACTGGTATAACTTGCTATACTAAAAAGGATGCACAGATGCTTCCTTTATAATTTACCAGCAATTCTCCTGTTAATATCTCCTGTTAATGTTGCAGCACTTTCTTGCTGCAATATGTTACTGAATCATGTTCAGCCTGTAACGCACCCCAGACCCTGGGCAGTTTTCCACAGAGCTACATTTTGGGCAGATTATTCCCCATCCTGTACCGGTACAGCTGCGTTGTCCTAAATCCAGAATCTGCCCCTACCAAACAGCCTCCCATTTTTCCCATGACATTTCTCCGTCTCATTAAGGCCCATTTATGTCAAAACAGAGCCCTGTCCTTCTGCAGGCTTCCCATTCCTCCTTGGTTCCTGTTTATTCTTTATTTCCTTTGTCATAATTGCTAACATAAGGACCAAGTACCACCAGGCAACAGAGAAACATCCCTGCAAATCTTCTCTTATGAATTTCCGGCTTTCAGATGATTAGTTGTTCAAAAAGATGCACTCAGGGCCTCGTAGAAACTCTGCTGAATAGATTTCTCACCCAGTTTACATGCGTGTCACCACAGGTAGGTGTAACCTAAGGTACAGTCCCTTGCCTTGGTTGTGTGATACAGCATTGAAATCTTACCTAAAATCAACATAAGTGACATGTTCTTCACTATCCATCAGGCAGGCACTTCTAACAAGGAAATCAGTAGGGGTTGACATGCTCCTTTTGTCTCATTTATCTTCTTATTTCTCCTGGATGTTTCACATTTTCATCACAAAATCAAAGAATTCTTAAAGTTGGAAGGGACCTCCAGAAGTAATCCAGTCCAACCCCCCTGCACACACAGGGTCACCTAGAGCACGTGGCACAGGACTGCATCCAAGCGGGTCTTGAAGATCTCCAGAGAAGGAGATCTCTGGGCAGCCTGTTCCAGTGCTCTGCCACCCTCACTGTTAAGATTTTTTTCCTTAAGATCCTGTGAAACTTTTGATGCTTCAGTTTGTGGCCGTTTCCTCTTGTTCTGTCAGTGACCACCAGTGGAAAGAGGCCAGCCCCATCCTCCTCACTGCCTCCCTTGAGGCACTTATAGACAATGATCAGGTCCCCTCTCAGCCTCCTCTTCTCCAGGCTGAACAGGCCCAGCTCCCTCAGCCTCTCCTCACAGGGCAGA
>JAUBNY010001106.1:1685556-1698440 GCA_032275445.1 Crypturellus soui | reverse complement strand
AACTCCACCACCTCGCCTTCCCAGCCTGTCCTTCCTAAAGAGCACATAGCCTTCCATGGCAGCGCTCCAGTCGTGCAAGCTATCCCACCACGTCTCTGTGATTCCAGTGACATCATGGCACCGGGAACGCACACAGATTTCCAGTTCATCCTGCTTATTCCCCATGCTTCGCACATTGGTATACAGGCATTTCAGGGAAGTATCCGTGCCTGCAGGTTTCCCAGGAGGGATGAAAGAGGACCCTCTATAATCATTTCCTATCCTCACTTCCCCACTACCATACTCCCGCTGGATGCCACAGGACTTGGGCTGCGTGGTACTGATTGCCCTGTCTGTGTGACACTCCCCTTACTCCCCTTTTACTGACATTTTGGCATTCTCCTTCCAAAGGAGGCTTACATTTCTCCTTATCTAGAGGTCAGGAACCTCCCCATCCTCTGCAGAGTTCTCAAAGACAGCTTGCTAATCACTTTGAGTTTGTTTTGGACAGTTCTTTGTGCTTACTTGGATAAATGTTGTAAGCCAGC
Source organism: Crypturellus soui (assembly GCA_032275445.1). NCBI lineage: Eukaryota > Metazoa > Chordata > Aves > Tinamiformes > Tinamidae > Crypturellus > Crypturellus soui. The sequence goes on along the minus strand of JAUBNY010001106.1, from coordinate 1,697,913 downwards.
GCTGATGGGACCCTGCACATCCACCACGAAGCATCATCCAGCCTCATCCATTCAATCAAAACCCAAATTACTTCTCTTGAGACTGTGTTTTAGAAGTATAGTTTTTCTCAATACACAAGACTGAGTTCAAGGCCCAGGCAGACCCTCTATCTGTATCATGAGCAGCATCCAGCTACCAGCTGTATCTGCAGACGGAGGAGAGCTCCTCTTTCAGCTGTGACTGGAGGTCTGAAGCAACACTGAGGAGCCTGAGTGGACACCATTAAAAACACTGTTAAAAACAATTATCTAATATATTCATGTCAGTCAGGTTAAGCAAACTTTTCGGATCAGTTTCTGCATACCAAGATTGATACCAAGATTGAGTCTAATCTAGCCAGCAACACTGGTGTGACTGAGTTAATTTAATTACTTATTTTAGCTTATATTGAAAAAGTATTCCCACACAGACAGGACTGGAAATGGTAATACCTGGAAAAGTAAAGGTGGCTGAACATTTGGAGAATATGGAAAGAAACAGCTCTGGAAATCCAGACAGCTATTGCAGATCAGATATTTCTTCTCTGTGGATATCACTGTCAATCCCACTTTATTTATTTATTTATTTATTTATTTATTTATTTTTCCCGGACAAAGCTTTGTTTTCAAAACAGAAACTGTCTTTCCCTGTGAAGAAGAAGAATGGGGCAGCAGAGAAGAAGGGGGAATAGCTATGAAAGCAGATGCTCTTCAAAAGTGGCAAACATGCATAGCTGCCAGTTTGATTACTTTTGCAAGTAATTTATCACTTGTTCAGCATGCCCGGCTTACCCATTGCTAGTCACTTCCTTGCATCCAGCAGCCTGGCCAGAGCAAGGGCACATATGTACAGAACAGCTACACCATATGGCCCTGCAGGTCTGCTCATTTGCCCCACTGTGTGGATTCGCTGCCTCCCCACTGCAGACTGTCAAGCCAGCTCCTACACGTACCCAGATAGATAACATTTTTCAGTAATTTGACTGCTCCCAGGTACACATTTTTGAGGCGGGATACTTTAAAAACCCACCCACGTGTTTCCATCCTTAAGGTTTTACAGTGTAATGCAAGAGCTTCCTCAAGAGTCACCCCTGCAGGCGCCCTACAGACTGCCAGCGTTATCTGCCGTTTGTAAGGCTCACACACTTGGACCAGCTTCCTGCTTTTCCCAGATGTTTTATCACTATTTGTATTGAGCTGCTGCTCCAAGACCCCGCCAAGGCCATCAGAGCTCCATCAGCAGCCTACAGAGCCAGGTGCTGAATAAGCTTTTTCGCTTGTGGTCCAGATTTTCCTCAACGCTGCCACACAAAATGGTCCGTGAGCCGCAGAGCACGAGCTGGGCTTCCCTCAAAGCAGTGACCAGCGTTGCAGCACGTCGGTGAGTGAGCCCATCACATGCCACCTGACACACCTGCCTGGCCAAACTCCACCTCGGCTCTTTCAAGAGCGCTAACAAAGAGGAATTATCAGCAATAAATACCTTTGCATCCAAAGTCTATCAGACAGCAGGATTATGCAGTAACCAGACCTTTAAAAGCTATCTGCATTTGTCAGTCCAAGCAATATTGCAAGCTCAGGGGTTACAGATCTAATGTCACAAGGGTAATAAATAGCATAAATGAGTTTCACCTTTTTGCTAGTTTCGCCTACCGTGCAGCAAACTCACCCCCATCAGTTTCACCTTCTAGAAGTGCACGCTGAGACATCCCAGAGGATCCCATAGCCCGGAGCGTGGCTCTCTGGACTCTGCACAGGGTCCTCCTGCAGCAGCTCCATGTTCTTTTCCACTTGAGACCCTTTTGGGAAGCAGTGCAAGCATTGCACGAGCCCAGAACTAAGTTACCGCTGAAGTCTCATGAACAGGGCCAGTCTAGCAAACAATTTTATAGGAAGAATGAATTCAGTCTTTTTTCTTTTCTTTTTTTTTCTTTTTTTTTTTTTTTTTACTTTCAGATGGGAATTGTTTACAAACAAGAAAGCAAGCGGATAGCCATTAGCTAACTGATCTCACGTTTCTCGATTTGCTTTATCAATCTCAGTATTCATAAAATGAGGTTAACGGCAGCCCTGCCTCTGCTGCGAATGAACAGAACCGCACAAAGGACTGTACCACGTCTCACAGCCTCCAGGCTGTACATTAGCTTTTAGCGAAGGTATCTGACACATGAATAATGCAGGCCGTCTTCCAGAGCATCTGTACTCCAATCAATCCGCAGCAGCAAATAAAAACCTTCCACAGTATCAAACAAAAACCCTTCAGCGCGGCTTTCTGTCAGGCAGCAGGACCTTTTTGCAGCTGCTTGCAGGCACGCTCCAGGAAAAACAACCCTATCTGCTACCAGAGCTGGAAGCCCTTTAAATCTGCCAGCTGGGAACCAGGCCCCTGGGCCAACTCCCTGCAATGCACCTCGATTTTATCAATTGCCTTTCGCTGCCTTTTGTTCCTGCAGGATCCACACCCACCACTGCGCTGCGGAGGAGCTCGGATTCAGGGCCGGGAGCACTTTAACAGCAGGAATGTGCCCCACTGTCCCCTGCCCCCAGCGCCTGTCCTCCCCAGGGACACAGCAGGTAGCTCCAGCCCTGGTGTCCTTGCCCACAGGAGCTGCAAATGCAAGCGGCCGGGACAGCCCCAATGAACACAACTGTCCAAGCAAGAGCAGACCCCCTTACACACTGTTTTTTCAGCACACATTCGCCAAGGGAGGATGCAAGCTGTCATGCACGTCCTAGTGAAATGCAGAGTGACACTTTCTTGATTAAGCCCCTCTCCTGCATGTGTGCAGAATCCAAATGGAAACAGCTCTGGTCTCTTTGGGGCAAGGAGAAAGACGTGACGGGATGGAGAGTGAAAACCCTCAGCGGGTAATACCTGCCTTCCCGCTGTCCAGGGGTTGTGCTCTTTGGTCACGCCAGCACATCAGGGAGATGGACGAGGCAGCAGATGTGCTTCACCGAAATAGCTCAGCTCGGTTATTTTTGTACGGATCGCTTAGCTCAACTCAAGGCAAAGGCCAGGAGTAAGCAGTAAAGGGGAGAGAAAAATTGGCTGAAAACCACAGCCTCCAAGACAGCTACCACAAAGGCAAATTCTTTTATCATCACACCTAACAAATAACAAGTAACATAAAACTGTATTTTGAGTAGAATCCTCTTGAACATGTAAAACCAAATTATATCATGAAGTGCAGGTTGAACTGTAACCTGTTCTTTCTTTTACTGCTGGGGTCATTTCCAAGCGCTACCTCGACTACCTCATAGCATAATGTTGACCCATCCTTAGAAACTCTCCATGCTGTCTAGGAACAAGTCAAAGAAGTAAAGTGACAGAAATCAAGAATACAGAATCATGGAAAATTTAAGTCTGGACGGAATCATGGAAAATTTGAGTCTGGACGGTAGTTTTGGAGCTCAAAAGAAGGGGTTGCTCAGGACCTTCTTCTAGCTCTCAGGAAGATCTCCAAGGATGAAGGTGCAAGAGGCTCTCTAGGAAACCTGTCTGCCTACAATCTCGCAGAGGTGGCCCAAGGTTCAGCTGGCCTCCTGCGAATCAAGGACACCCTGATGGCATCACTGTGACCTTGCTGCCCACCAGGACCACCAGGGTTTGAGCTACAGAGCTGCTTTCCAGGCAGTCAACCTCAGCATGCACCCCTACAGGGAGCTGCAGCAAATCAGGGGCAGAACTTGACATTTATTTTTTCTGATGAAGGGTTTTTGTTTTCCCAGAGAACGCAGGATCCCAGAGGATCCTCCGGGTCACTTAGGAAGCCCTGGGGCAGGGATTTATCCATGGAGGGTCTGTTGCCACCTCCTGGAGTTCCCTGCAGTGGCCACAGACAAGTAACCCATGAGCAACATCAATGATCCAACCCAGAGCTAGGGCCTGAGGCATCTGTGGCACTGTCCCTGTTACTCCCTGATACTCCACTGTCTGTGGAGCCTGGAGCTCCACTTCCTGGAAATTCACACCTCTCTTTTTAACTCATGCACAGGGAGTGAGATACCTCCTAGCTGCAGATTCCCCCAGGCCACAGGAGAACTCTTTTATGCGTAATGCTAAGTCAACATCAACCAGAAATCGCGAGGAAGGAAGCAGTCCACCCTCCACAGCGTGTGAAGAGACATGGTCCATGAATCCAAAGTGCTTCTGGGTATGCCATGATACCCAAACTCCTCTGAGTTTGATGCACATTCAGGAACAACCGCATTTTCTGGCATTTCAGCCTTGCCCTTCCTATGTGCCTCATGCCTGCAGCCTGTGCCAACCCGGACCGTAAGAAAGGTGACCCATGGAGAAGACAAGTGGTCAACCTTCCAACCAATTTTGAAGAAACAGAAGCGGATTCGTGCAGTGGCAGGTTGGCAAAGCTCAGAAGGATCCTGAACCTCAACAGAGCTCCATGGTGTTTATCAGAGCGCCCAGGAAGGGCGGTGGGAACCGGAGCGAAGCAGAGAGCGGGGGCTCCACCCCAGCTTCTTAGAACGGGGTGCCCCTCCTTCCCCTGGTTCCCTTCCAGCTTTCCAAGATAGCCCACGTACCCCGGCAGAAAAGATAAAGCTGTCTTGCCCGCGTTCTCCGGAGACAATACCCTCTTTCACTTCGCTGGTTACCTGGGCAGCAGTGAAAATATTATTGCTTATCAACTTCCTTGTAAGTGCTAATGTACTTCTGAATTGAAAGAGAGGGCAAATTCCACTTTCCGTAGCTTTTATACCCTGGCAAGAACCGGTTCTGCTACGAGAGAAAAGCAAATACAATGAACCTGGTTCACGAAAAAAAAAAAATCAAAGTTGCCCCTAAAAAACACAGTGGTAAAGGAAGTGGTGGAATGCACAGGTTTTATGAGGTATTGATGCATTCCTTCAAAGAGCAGCACCCTTGAAGAACCCGTCATTGGACCTTTTGCGAGCTCAGCAGTTTCCCTCGAGGTCAGAACCCCACAGTTTCGCTCTCTGGTTTCACACTAATAAGTTTCCTGCGGTTCACGGCCAGGGCAGCCTCCTAATGCCCAGCCTGAGTTTCAGCTGCACACCGAGCAGGCGCAGCATCGTGCAGCTGGCAGCAGACTGCCCCGCCATCTGGGAAAGCAAGACCACTTGAGACCACTGCATTTCCCTTATCCCAAGGTGAGGAAGAGCAACCGCGCGCCTGCCAACAACTGGGCAGGTTCTTAGGTACTTCTGTCTCTGGTAGAGGCTACGTTTCACAAAGATTTCCTCACAGTGAAGCTCAGTGCCATTGGTTTTAAGGGCCTGACCAATTTTATGGAAGCCCAAGGCGTAGGTTCTTTGCATATGAGTATCCAAGTGGTATCCACGAACCAGCATGGTGGTGGTTGGACAGCTCCACAGACATCTACTGCCCTGAGCTGTAGGTGCCCTAGCACCCATGGAGGCAAGGAAACCAGAGAGGCCAAGCACGGAGCGGCAATGGACAGACGCCAAGTGCAGGTACCTGCTCAGTTTGGGAGACCTGGGGGCTCTATTTGAGCATTTGAAGATACAGGGCAGCTCTGGAGTCTCCAAAAAGACCCCCAAAGATGACCTGCCCCAGGGCTGTACCATCCTCTCGGTGAAAAACAAAAAAAAGGTTTCCCTAATGTCTGACCTAATTCTCTCAAGCTGCAACTTCAACTCTTTTCTTTCTGGCTACATTACCTGGCGCTGCCAAGAAGACTAGGGAGAAAAAAGAAAGAAAAAAAAAAAAAAGAACCCAGCAGAGAAATCAAAGCAAAGAGAAATAGGAGAAATGACCCCGCCACTGCAGGCAAGACCTGCAGGCAAGATGACAGCAGGACCTGCTTTTCCGAAGGCAGGCAATACCAGGGCAGTTCGTAGAAGCCCAAGACGTGCTGAGTTCTTTCACGCTACTCACTTCACCTGCACAGGAAAATAAAATGGGCCCAGACAAAAGGAAGTGTGGGGAGCTCTCCCACGTGTACGCAGTGCTTGTGGGATTGCTTTGTAATTCCAGTTGAAGGCTGTTCTCTTAGGCTACTTAAATCAAAATTGACATCTCTGTTCTCTGGAAAACTCCTAATTCACTTAAGAGCTCCATAATAGCAAGTCTCGCTGTCTGATGCATGACAAACAAGCAAGAGACTGTGGCAAAGGCAAATGTTACAGACCAAAGGAGAAAAAAAAAAGCCACTACTTTCTTTTACCAGAACATAAATTTGAACGTCAATTCATCCTTTAGAGCAAATGAAAAGCCCAGGCCTTTTCAGTTCTTATTCAAGTTTTGTTGATGTTGGTTACGCTCCCTATGCTTTCCTTGCCAGAAAAATGAGATGAGGTATCCACTGAGCTTGGGAGATGCATGGACCCAGGGAAATCCATGGCACCCACCACTCACAACCAGTGAGCTCCAGTGCAGGTGCACAACTATTGTGCTATTCAAATCGGGAACACGCTTTTGAAGCAAATTTCCTAATTACCACTATTTACTGCACTCCAGTTTGCATGGAAAAGCAGCCTCAGAGCACACTGAGGGAGGAAAATAAATACACTCCAGGATCACAGCCCCATGCATGCCACCTGCTAATGGGACCACATGGGTCAAATTAAAACCTTCAGATTGCCTGTGGATGCTCAGTCCCAGCACCACCTGCTCCACTCTTCTTGTACTGCAGGTGCAGATACAGCTAACGTGGAGGTAACTTGGGTGCCGACTTCAGCATTTATAACAACCAGATGATGGCAACGCTGATCAGAAAGCCCCAGTGATATGTTCTGCTCCTCTTCTGAGAAATGCTGGAGTAATTCTGATTATAAATTTATGCCTTGTTTTTAAAGAGAAAGCTGCCCATATATGTAGTCTGCTCATATCCCAACCCCAGTCTGCCTGGATCTCCACCTGAGTCTCATCACCTTCCTCTAGGACCCATCTCTCAGTCTTCACAACCCAGTGCGCCTGTTCTTCGCCCCACAGCCAAAAGGCAGCAAGAGCTAAAGATGGGAAGTCTTGAGCAGCCAGTGGGTCTGAAGCTTCATGGCATGAATTTGGATGTCTGGGACTGACAGTTCAAAAGCTACAGTTGGAAAGGAGTGAGTCTGGAGAGGACCCATTTCTCCACCTTGATATCCTTGGCTACAATCTGATCTTTTTTCCCAACTTATGGCCACCTGATTCCCCTACAGGCCATCTATGCCTTAGGGATTTTTTGAGCTTAGCTTTTTCTTTAGCCACAAGTCCCTACTCGGATTCATCATATTACTTTTCTTCAGAAAATGTGCCTCAACATCCTGCATCCATAAGCTCCACAGTTTACCCATATCCTTCCAAGCTCCCACAACAGAGATTGACCAGCAAGACTGAAGACTATTAGGAAAAAAAGCATAAGCACTACTGTAATTTTAGTATGTAAGCCACAAGCTGTTATCAATCCATGGAAATTTTATGTTGCAAGACATGTTAGGGGGAAGGAATAGGTGGGATAATAGAAAATTCTTCTGGGAAAAAGAAAGAAAAAAAGAAATAAGACCTTGGTTTTATGAGTTTCTTAAAATCAGGTGTAAGTAAAGACAGAGAAATTATGACTTATCAAAAAGATCTGTTCTCAATTAAGCTGAAGAGCTTCTGTTCTGCTAACAGACCCACAGTGGGCTGAGCACCAAAACCAAGCTCCCAACAGTAGCAGATTCCCTAAAATAAAGAGTGAAGAGAAGTTTACTGAAGCACACTGAAACCTCCTGGATGCCCACAGCATTCTCTAGGGCCTCCTTTGTGATAGAGAGGATCCATAAAACAGATGTGTGCCCTCCAGAGACAGGGGTTTGGGACTGTTGGCCTTCGTTCAAGTCTAAGGCTCAACAGTAAAGCAAGAAAGAAAAGATGGGAGATAGAGACCAAGGTTACAGGATGACTTAAGCTACAAGGTGTCTCTGTTTAACTCCTTGAAATGTAGTTTCCTGATAGCATTTTCAGACTTTTACTTATATTGTACCCACAGAATGATGGTAAAAACTAGGCGAGGAGAGATTTGTAAGGGCCTCCAACCAAGTCTCCTGGTCAAAGCAGGGCCAACTTCGAAGTTATATTAACTAGACAGAGGCACCAGGGAAGATGAAAACCCCGGTTCTGACTTGTGAGAACTCAGGGTGGGTGTCTGACTCCAAGAACTTGCTTGCCTGACAGGAGGCATCACAGCCATTGCTCTTGAGTAAGGCCCTAAATGTACAGCATGGAGTGGGGGAGACGTGAAGCTCAGGTAGGTACAAAGGGCGCATAAGTCTTTTTTTTTTTTTTCGCTTTTTCTTTTTTTTTTAAGTAGGGTACCTAGTTTCTACTGATTTCTATGGAAGCTATCATACGCAAAATTAATCTTTTTGATTAAGATTTGAGGCACCGACTGCTGGCACGAAGACCTTAATGAATTTGGATTTGAGTTCAAAAATGAATTTGAACACAAAACACAAATTCGAACACAAAAATGAGCTACGCAGCTGTGACCACAGGCGGGAGGGGCAAAGACTCTGATCCTCCCTTACTGCAAGGTAGAGCGATCCCAATGCAGGAGGAGACAAATGTTGTGAGAGCAGGTCCTTGGCGCAACATTCCTCAGGTTTTGTTTTCCTTTCTCTGTGTGTGTATTTTGGTATTCAAATTACATTAGAGAAAATAGCAGAGAGAAAAAATAATGGAAACTAATTACACTTAAGTAGATGTTAGCAAGGCCATCTTTGACTTCTTGTATTTATCTGTTGCAATTACAGAGCCGTCTGGGTTTTCTGGGCCTTTTATTCTGCAATCTCGTTGCCAGCACAAGTTGGTTTCAGGGATCAGATGCAATGGATGAAACTAGAGGACGCAAAGGAAGGCTGGTCTTTCCTGGCGTGCCTTTTCCCATTACCAAGTTCCCAGCAACTCTTCCATGGTGTTCCTTAGAAATAAGCATTGAATCTGTGCTGCCAGGTCAGGCCAAGTGGTAGCTACCCTTTCCTATAGCTGTATATTTAACATTTTCCCCCAAGATTTGCATAAGGCAGCTCATGGCAAACAATGTGAGATACTGGCTTAAATAATTGAAGGATCCGTCCTTATTTTAATAATTCAGGACCCATGTCCGACGCAGCCAGCGCCTCCCAAGCAGCCGCACGGAGCGCGGCTGGAGAGCCAAAACCTGCAGCTCCCGGAGAAGGAAAACCCCGTGAGAATATTCTATGGGGAAGGCAGTGCTGTGTCACGACGATGCACGAGGGTTTCCTGCCCCAGTGGCCCCCGCGGCGGCTCCCGGAGCGGCTGCAGGACCCCGGCCACGCGTGGGGCTGCTGCCTGCGCGTCGTCCCCGCGTCGTCCCCTTGCCCCGTTCCGGCACGGGCAGCAGTCCCGGCTCCGCTCCGAACCGCGCTGGGCTTCACCGGTGCAATCGCAGCGCGGGCGGCCCCGTCTCCAAGCGTTTCTCCCCAGGAGGAGCCCTCCCATGGAGCCGCCTCCTCGAGCTCCTGGAGCTGCAGGACGCAGGGGAGCTTGGCCTCTCCTGCTTCCCTGGGAGTTATCTAATCAGCTTCCGCGGACTTCATCTTGAGCCCAGTCATAGGAATGCCATAAATACAGGGAGTTTCTGCCTCCCTTTTTTTTTTTTTCTCCATATCATTTTTTCTCCCCGACTTTATAGGGCAGCAGGGCCATCCATGCATGTCTATGCATATCCATTCACAGCGCATCCTCTTTGCAGGTTGGGGCTGCCGTGTTCCCCAGGCAGACGTAAAGAGTTTGCTGACTCACTAGACGAGGGGAAAACACCTTTGAACAAAACACTGAACCCAGAGAAACACCCCAAAGCGGGAGGCCGAGGGAGGCCGGTTCTCTTGGGAAGATGCAGACCTGCAAGTGGGAGAGGAAGGGGAGAGGGCTTGGAGCTGTGCGTTATCAGCGCGCTGGGGGAGCTGGGGGACTTGTCTGGACGATGCCACCCAAGCACTGCAAGGTGCTCCGCAAAGAGCGAGACGCGGCAGCATTTCCCTAACGCAGCGCCGCAGGCTGCGTTTCCAGAGAGGGAGCGGTGCCGGCCAGCCCGCAGCGCCGCAGAGGGGAAACCCCGGCAAGCGCAGGGCCAGCCCGGCTCCTCCCGGGGCAGCCGGCATCATCCCAGAAGAGCAGCGCGTGTGTCGCGCCGCCCCCAGCCCATGCGGCCTCCCGCAGGACCTGGAGGCTTTTCCCGGTCTCCTGCAGGGAGGTGCGACGGCATCATCGCTGCCGCCCGCCATCCGGCCCTGGCCCTGGCAGCTCCACGCGGATCAGCAGGGAGAATCCAGGGAAATCCTGCAGCTGAGCGTGGGCATCGCGCTGCGCTCTACCGGCTGCCCCCATCCAGTTCCCACGGCTCTGAGCCGGCACCACCGGGCGCTACTTTTATCACCTATAAACACTGCTTATTAATGGCAGATGTGTCTGCTATGATAAGGCTTTTGGGTTTTTTTTGCCTCCTTTGGAGCAAACAGTCCGAGCAAACTTCCCCGGAGAGGAGGTTTCCGTGCGAGCGCGGAGGAGCGGGCCTGGCGCTGGTGCCGGGTCCCTGTGCGCGGGGAAGCGCCCGCGCTGGCGCAGCCTCGCTCCACCCCGCGTCCTCGCGACGGGGTGTTTCACAAGCCGCCCTGCAGCAGAAGCCCTGCTGCTGAAATCGGGGCGGATCTCAGCCTCCGCCACCCGCTCAGAGCAGGGAAAACCTCGGGAGCAGCGAGCTGACCACGGCGCACGCGGAGTCTGCGGCGCCGTATGGAGCAGAGCTGCCCTAGTTTGCCCCGCAGCCAGCTGCATAAACATCACCTCTGCGTCTGGGGATTTGTGCAAAGCCTTTGGGTCACGCGCGGGATCCCGGACACCCGGGAAGCACAGGCAGCATCCAGGCACCAGCACCCCAGGTGCTGCACGAGCGCCACGGACCTGCCGCCTGCCTGCCCAGGGCCAGCCCGCTCAGGAAACCCACCCAGAAACACATCACGGGGCAGGCACCCCAAAACCCACTTGTTGTCCAGTTGTTTTATTGTATTAAAAATGAAATTTAAAAAAAAAAAAATGACAGGCACAGCAAAGGTTGAAAATATTATCCACATATTGAAACGACTCCACAAAACCTGTTTGTGGGGGACAGATAAGCACATGTGAGAGTGAGGAAGACACTACCCCGTGGCACAGATAGCGAGGATCCCCGCACGTCCGCAGATGTCCTGAAATCACATTGCTGAACTGGCTGAGGGAAAACAACCTGCTCCATACCCATACCCAGCAACCAGCCCGGCCCAAGGTCTAGAGGGAGAAATGCTTCATTCCCGGTGGATTTGCGAGTCACTCTGATGCAGCAGGCAGCAGGGAGGGCCCTGTCCCCAAGAAGCCACCCCAGCCCCTTGCTAGGGCTTCCCGAGATGCTGACAGCCAAGCAGGGGCTCCCTGTCTCCTTCGCTCATCCCGGACGGAACGGCTGCGGCGGGAGCTCGGCGCAGCGGGCACGGCGAGCCGAGCAGGGAACAAAGGGAACAGGGATGCGCCGGCCGATCCTTTGTCACCCGCGAGGCTGCCGCGCTCGCTCGGGAGCTGGGAGGCGAGCGAGCAGCCAGCGTCCCGCGCTTTCCCCGCAGTCCGTTTCACCCCAGCACCCGGGAGGACAGAGGAGGTTGAGCCTGTCCCGGCAGTTGGTACGGGAATCGCAGCAAGCGCGGTGCCTCCTCGGGAACCGCGCCGTGAGGGGAGGATCTGGGATGCTGCGGGGCTGTTTCTTCCACGCTCCAGAGCAAGGCAGGGAGGGCACCACTCCCTGCATGGCGAATAGTGACAGGAGCCGCTCCGCAAGGCTCTGCCTGCGGCGGCCGGCAACTTGCGCGCGAAGTGCCATGATCATTGCACATGCCCTTGCAACAACGCCGCCGGGTCAACGCCAGGCACGCAGCGAGGCGCAACACCCCAAAGCCAACGCTGCCGGAGGTCAGCCTCCTCCCCAGGGCTTCCTTCGCTCGCATGTCCCCGATGTCCCCGCGGTGGCTGTCACCTGCCCTGGCCTCAGCAGACAGGATCCCCGCGGCTCCGGGCAGAGGGGCGTCACCGCTCCCCACACGCTCGTGTTCTCCCGGTGCCATAAGCAACCCTAAACGGTGCCACTTGTTGAAGCGGCCGGCAGGGCCGGCAGCAGGAGGCACGCGATGCCCCTCCGACCTGCCCCGCGCCAGCACGAGCCCTCGCTGCCCCGCGCGCCTGCCGTGCAGCCCCGAGCCGCGAGCAGCTCCGCAGACACCCCGCGAGCTCCAGCCGAGGGTTTCACCCGCACCCGCTTCGCAAAGGATGCGCTGCGGGGGACGCCCCGCAACGCGGCCCGGCCGGGGGGCCGAGCGCTGCCCGCG
>JAUBNY010001106.1:1664885-1685456 GCA_032275445.1 Crypturellus soui | reverse complement strand
CCCCGCCCCGCGCCGCGCCGCCCCGCGCCGCCCCGACGGCCGCGACAGTCGCGACACGGCGCCGCCTCCCCGCGTGGCGGGCGCGGGCGTTTTCCAGGGATGCGCTTCCCCGCGGGGGGCGACCCGGGCTCGGCCGTCGTCCCTCGTCGGTCCTGCCCCGGGTGCCCGGGGTGCCGCACGCACCTGCGCGCGGGGCGCACAGGGATGTGCTGGCCCACGCAGGGTGCAACCTGCAGGCCTTAGAATCGCCTTGAACAAAAACAAAAAAAGATATTATTTTAAGCAGGAGGCTCTGGTGTTGGGCCTGACACTGTGCTTTCTCTCAACGGGCTTTGAAATTTAACGTGACTGGGAACGTGGCTGCGTTAACGCGCATTTTGCCAGAGGTGTCGGAGCTTCCAGCCAGCTTGGCACCAGAGTGTGCCAAAGAGCCCTGTGTTACAAAAACGAAGCTTGAAACCAGAGCAGATATTGACTCACAAACGGGAATCTCAAAGGCAGACTTTGCACCTGGCAGGGAGCCATGGGTTAATACGAGCAAGAATCCGTGGCTTCTTATCGCTGCTGGTGGACCTTGTGCCGGAGGTGAACACCTGCCCGCCGCAGCGCAGGGGACACCGCGCCGGCACCCTTGCTGCGGGTCGCGGTGTCCCGTCCTCCCCTTGCTGCCGTGGGAAGCTCTGCTCTCCTCCATGCAGAGCAGCCGAGCAGAAGGTGCACGGGGCTGTTCTCAGGCTTCTGTTCTCAAGAGCAGCGCGCGGCCCCTCGTTGAGCTCCGCGGGGCGGGTGAAGCTGCCTCGGCAGGGCCATCATGGCCCTGCATTAACTTGGTACAGCGGGGTGCTTTTTGCACCTGAAATTTCCAGAGCCAGCGTCGTGCAGAGGGGCTCTGGGCGCCACCAGAGCAGCTCCGGCGTGGAGGGAGCGTCTCCGTCTGGAGCAAGGCAACAGGCAGAGCCCACACGAGGCCTTAGGTCTGGAAGGTGGATGCAGGTTGGCACCGAGCGAGGAAAGGCTCAGCGTGGGGGCAGCTCCTGCAGCACCGGGGTATCCACCCCCGTGTTGTCAGTGCTGGTCACTCGGCCCCGTCCTTTCCACTCTCCAGCGGGAGAGAAGCCAGCGCTCAGGATAAACATTAACCCAACACACTGAACAACCTTCCCGGGAAAGCCTCTTCCCGGGGCTGCAGGCCTGGATGCAGGAGTCCCAGGGATGGCTTTGCATTCTTGTGTTGGATGGCTTAGCTGCAGGGCACGAGGATGGTCTTTGGTTTGGTTATAACCATCGCTTGCAGTTGCTGGGATGATTGTGAAGGCCCTTCCAGCCCAACATCCAGTGCCTGGGAAACAAGCGAACCAAGCCATTCCCTTTAGCATCAGGACTGGGATCTCACAGCTTAGGTTAATGCGGATAAGGCTGTATCTAAGAAGCAACAGGATGCATGCAGCAGAACTCACCAAGGGTTTGTGCTGGGCTGGGAACACACCCCTTCTCTTCACGTGTGCCACCCCCTGCAGAGAGAGCTACTGCGCTCTGCGAGCAGGTCAAGCTCTGCCTTCCAGCAAGAGACAGTTTTCAGAATTCCCCATCAGGGACAACCTCCACTTCAGCAGCTCAGCTATGTTTTGGAAAAGTCTCATTTATGTTTTAACAGGTGATTACATAACACATCTAGACCCATGTATATTTATACACTGCTTGGGTATGTCAGATTATGGCTTGGTCTGGTAGTGGATGTCTAAAGTGCCTTTAAAAAAAAAAAAAGATTTTTAGCTGTTGCAAAAGACTATAAGAAAAAGCATGCTTCAAACACACTTCTAATTTCATTGCCTTACTTTAAAAAAAAAAGATTTTTGAATGTCCGCAACAGGAACAAAAAAAATTCTTTATACGTGTGCACAAATGTACATTATAATATGAGTAAGTTAGATTGGCGGTGTCATCTTACAGAAACCTTCTGCCCTTCAGGCTTTTCTTCTGAGAGAATAGGTCAGTCTCCAGAGACATCTTCTTCCCTCCAGCATGTGCGGCTCTCAATGACATGCAGAGAATCTACCTTGCTTTTGCCCATGTAGCCTTGTGCAGGGCTTGCACGCCTCCTCAAACCTAATTTCAGCTTTGATTACGCTCATACTTAGCCTCCTGGTTTCTCAGCTCAAATTTCCTCACCTCTTTGAAACTGCCTGACTTGCTGATGGTAGCCAAGGCAGAGCTCAGGCAGACCTGCACCCACCAGGTCTGTGCTTTCAGCAGCCATTGCCCTGCCTGAGAACAGCACCGCGGTCCATGTTCCTCCTTCCTCTGTGCACACACAGAGACTTTTTATCACAGGTGGTTTAAAGGCACCAACCAGGAGTGGGCTCTCACTTGCAGCTGAGTCTTAACACGTAGAGGCCTCCCTTACACCGGGGAGGGACTGCACACTCCATGTGACAACATCGCAAGCACGTGCTTGGAATGAAGCACTGCTTGGTAGGGCAGCAGAACCAGGCTCCTCTTTGGGGAAAGGATGCTGTGTTGGTCAGAAGCACCAGCACTGCCTACCTCTGGGGAGGAGTGAGCTGCAAGTAGGGAAACTCTCCAGCCCAGGGAAGGGGGAGAGCAGGTGTGGGAGTAGGGGAGACGGATATCCAATCTCTCTGGCTGAATAAGACCCCTCTGTGTACACGACACTTCTGGATGCAGCTGCCAGCCCCAGAAATATTAGCAGGGTTGGGGCTTTTTTTCTTTTTAGGAACTTGAAGCCATGTTTTGTGTTTTACAAGTGTCTTCTTGTCCATTAGTAAAAGTCCCATAACAAGAGGCTCTGCTATCAAGAGGGTTGCAGTTTCACATCAAAATGAGAGCTTCTCTTTAGCACAAACCCATCTCTGGATGTCGGAGGGCTGCCAGGGTCAAGCTAACCCAATGGATGGCTCTGCTAGAATCTCAACAGAGAGGATGGGCATCTCCACAGATTTCCCAGCCCAGCAAGGAGTCACACCTAGTGCTGGCTGCTCACCCATGGGAAACAAATTAACTGGGGAGGCAGCTCTTCCCTCCCACAACCATTTCACTTGTCCCAGCCTGAGTTACACAGACAGACATCTTTCAGCTCCTGCTCCCTCAGGGTTCACTGTCACCTGGAGAAGGTGGCATGACTCAGACACCTACTTCAGTGTTACACACATTGCTGTCCTAGAAGACTAGCCCAAGAGGACAGCACACGCTCAAGTAACACGTTCTCTCGCTAACCAGTTCAGAAGCTTTAAGCATCAGTGAGTGAGTGCTCTTGGTTCAGGTTTTAGTGATTTTACTTATATATAAAGCTCTATTTCAACCCTCTATCAGAGAAAGTGAAAAAGACCTGCATTATGAGTCATTTGGGTCATGTGCACTTCTGACACACTACCACAATTAACACTTCCTATGTGTCCTCACCTGGAGTTATGGACTGCACAGGTCAAAGTGCACTTGGTGGGGCAGATGTGAAAGAGGATAAAACCCCTCTGAAACCTTCCCATGCACTACAAGCCTGGCTAGGTCCCCAGGTGGTCCTGTCCCTACAGCCTTCCCTCCAGCGGCCAATGAACTCCTACTGTGATCACCTCCCCGATCTGCTGCTTCTCTCACAGAGAGCTGCTACTAATGTCCTTCTGCGAGGTGGGAGAGCAATGATGAGGAATTTTGCTAAATTTCTTCTTCCTCTTCACTGACAACTTCTTGCAGATCCTGAGGTCCCTGCTCTGCTCTCTCTTTTACATAGGCTGCTTTAATCTGTTCTAGCTCACACAGCTCTGTCTCCATCTCTTCCCTGTGCATTGTCCGACGGTTCCTCAGCAGTTTCATGGGGAAGGGATTTAAGTCATTGAAGGCAATGTTCATCAGTTTCCTAAATGAGAAAACAAACAAACAAACAAAAGGTATACTGAATCCATTAACTGGCAGAGTGAATCCATTTACTGGCAGAGATGGTACCAGATACCCAAGTGCTTTATGGGAATGCATTTTCCCAGACCATCCTACGTCAGTGAAGCTTGCTATTGCCTACCACAGGATACTGCATAGTATCATCTCAGATTTAAGCTTTCTAAACTCAAGAGTCACCAAGCAGCTGTGGTCCAAAGGAAGCACAGGCAATTCCTTCTTATACTAAATACTGTCCTAAGCAGCATTTGGAACAACCTCACCACACCATCTCCTAACAAAGGTATATCACTGTGCAGAGATCACCAGTCTGACAGGAGACGGAAGACTGGAAGTCAATTTTGATATCTTGTGGTAAGGTAGATTCCCTATTTTCATCTCCTCTGGTAACAGAAACCTTCCTCTCAAGTGCATGTTGACATTAAAGTCTGCGAGTGGTGCTGTGCTCCCACATTTTCCCAGAGCTGCAGCTGAGAAAAGCCCAAGAAACTGCAGTACAAGCTGCAATTATTGCAAAAAGGAAGCAGGTCTAAACCCTGTGACCTGCTCTGCTGCAACTTGCCTTTGACAAAGCCAAACAGGCTTGAAGTAACAGCACGAAGGGAAAGTCAAGAGGAGGCATGTTGCCTTCTGTTAAAGGTCTGGTCACAGTTCTCATTAGGCTTACATAACACATGGCAAAGATTAATCTTGGGATACAATCCACTGTCCTACCTGCCATCCACAATCATCCTTGTGAAAAAACGAAGGTACTGGTAGATCTCCACATTATCATGAATTCTTAAGATTTCTTCCTCATTGTATTTGAAAATCGCAAGAGCGTAGCGGAAAATCACCTGGAGGATTGAGAGGCATTTGAGTAGGCAGAGTACGTGACAGTGGAAAGACTGGGCCCTCTTGGTGTAAAACGAACGTGGGAGGAAACCATTGTAGCACAAGCTGGATGTAGGGCCCCTCCCACAATCTATAGCTGCTTGAGGGCATGCCCAAAAGAGTACAGAGTTGATACCAAGGGAATGACCTTCAGAAAGCTGTTTTGTAACCCCAGAGTATAGCAGATGACCCCAAATGACCACAAAGGGATTGCACAATGTTCCTCCGGCTCTCTGTATGCACAGAAGCAGTGCAATGCAAACGTTTTGGGTAGTGATAACTCCCTGCCCATCTTAGGTTCCCCGAATCTTTCACAGTGAGGTGCATGTGGGTTGCAGAGCAGGCAACCTCACGGCCTGTCACAGAGCTATTTCATACTAAGTGGTGCCAGGCAGTGTGCACGCGGTCAGGGACTATGTTTGCCTGCAGGCCGCAAGGACGCACCCAAAAGGGAGGACTGTGAAGTTCTGAGGCATCCCATTGAGAGGGGCAGAACAAGGCTCAATGCCACATCGCTTGGACTCGTGTGCCTGACCATCGTGCTGGTGTCATGTCACGGGGGTGATGCAGATGGTTTGAGAAATGTATAGACTTAGGTTTGCACCTTAGTTCCCTCGTACAAGAAGGCATCCCACACACGCAGAAGGATGTCGCTGACCAAGCTGTCCACAAAGGCCACCAGAAACCAATTGAAAGTGATGAGGGAGACATCAATTCGGTGGTGTTCAAAATGAGCCGTGAGGCGAGGCAACTTCTCTGACAGGAAGTCTTTGAAGACTCTCTGATCTACCTAAAGTTGACAAAGAAGAAAACAAGGAAGAACCTGGCAACTGCAGTCTTGGTTGGAGGAAAGGAGCAATGCAATGGAACAGTAGCCCACTCACACTGCAGTATTGACTGGTGTTGCCCTCTCCCTAAACACACTCTGGGAAGGCCAGAAGATGCCTCATCTCCCAACGGCTCAAAAGAACTGAGCACTGCACTAGCACACTACAGAAGCGCAAGAATGTGGCACTAAAATAGGGTCTAGATACATGCAGAGAGATGTTCCTCCCCCCAGACAATTAATCATATACCTTTCAGAAAGGCAAGTCAGAAAATGCTCTGCATCTCCCCACATCAGTCTTACTGGGATTTTTTTTGTAGTGTCAGCAGTATCCATATGGATGACGGGGACTAAAAACCTAACCAGATCAGGATCTAGGATCTTTCTGTGACTTGGCAAGCAGGAGCTTATCTTCTCACTAGCTTTTCTTTGTGTGTTGAGCACTGCCTGTGCTTTACCTCCGGATATATCAGCCAACATAAGGGAGGACCTTTGACTGGGTCCTTGACTCAAGTTAATGTTGGTTTTAGGCTTTCTCTTTGGGAGACTGTGGTTTCATGAGGAGTGAAGCAAGACTAAGGTTAATGCCGTTTCCCTACAGTGTGCAACTCTACTGCTCCATCTCTGACAGCCTTTACAGCTGTGCCACTGCTTTCCAAGCCAGAGATGCTGGTTTTGCTCTTTAAAACCTAGGAGAGCCAAACCTTAATTTTCTCAGCCAACTCAGTACTTTGACTTGATCAAGCCAAACCCACAAAGCATTTTCCATTTTATCTTTGACCATCACTACATGCTAAGCATTCATCATAGTTTTCTGAATCCTACTGCTAACACAACCTACTCCACTGCATCATACACATTTTGCTATATGTACAGCAATTTGGCTGCCTCCCAGGTCTTAGTGAGCTCGCCTGTGCACCAGCACATCACTGTTCCAATAAACATCAGTCGCTCAATACAGTGGCCCAGTCATTTATTTTGAGCCCAGAATTATAATCCTTTTCCCTACAAAAAATAATGATGCTAAAGTCAGAGGCAGGTGCAACAGATCGGGCTGGTTGTTGGTAGTATAATTTACAATTACAATTACACTGAAGAATAGGAATTTATCTTGGCCTTGTGCTTACTTTACAATACATGAAATATCTGATACAACACAACATCCCTTGAAAACTATTAGAGTGAGTCAGAACCAGGAAACTGAGTTTTCCTACAGATCAATATTATATATCAGATGGCTTTGTGGTATGTGGACAACCCCAAAGCCAGAGAGTAACACTGCATTTTATCATGAACTGAGGCAAGAGCAACAAAGACAAAAGTTTCAGTATTTTCTTCTATCTGTCCATGACACCCAACAGTTGAGGTGTGTTTTCTAAAGACAAGCCTGAAGACTAGCCTGAAGACTACCAGGTTTATACTTAGTTCTGCACGGTACATAGCAGTTTGTTGCTTCACTGGGCCCTCTTTACAGTTTATAACTATGCAATTAATTTGTACCTTCCTTCAGACTAACCTGACCCTCAAGTGGTAATTCAGTATTGGTGTCCAGTATCCTAGTGGTGTGGATCAATTTCACTGCTGCTCTGTGCACAATGACTGTGTGCTCTAAGAGACCTCCACATTTTGATAATGAGAGGGACTGCAAGGTGAGTTCATCTGTCCTGTGAGAAATCAGATACACTGAAAGTTGACTGTGTGCTTCTAAATCTTTAGTGTAAATCACTGCATCAAAGCCCAAGCAGATATGGGGGTGCCTGGCTTACCTGTGATGTTATCAGAGTGTTGCTGTAGTAGTCCGCAGGCATTAGGTTCTCCACAATATGGACTAAGCACCAAAATGCGCTTTCCTCATCTTCCAGTACCAGGAGAGCAATAGCTGCCAATCTGTGATAAACGAGACATCATGAGTCAATAACACTGCAGGAGGAGACATAAACTACAGGAACAAAAGAATCCAAGATTCCTCTTGGCAAATCTCTAGCTCCAAAAGCATCCAAAGTATCATGTGCAGCAGGACAGCTGGTCAGAGAGGTAGGTGATCTGTTCTGCAAGTTTCTAAAAAAATACCTAGGGACTGTAATTTACTTTCCTGTGCCATTAACATCTGTCAGCAATCAGTAAGCATCAAATGCAGGAACACTGCAACAAAACAGTTATCTATCTGACACACAGTCTGCAAATCTGCTGCAGTTAACCAAGTGTGCTAACTGTGATGCCCTTTGCAATTTCATTACAGGAGTATTTTATGTGACATTCATCCTTCTACAGTTGTTACCCTATTTAGCTCTAACTGGCTAAAGCTAGACCCCTCAAGCCATTTCTTCTCCAGAATAAGCCCAACCTCCTCAGCCTCTCCTAATATGTCACATCCTCAAACATCCCACCTCTAACACCTTTCATCATTTTCTCTAAGTTTTCTGAGCAAAATGAACCATTGCTACATTCTCCTGAGTGCATCACGTCTTTGAAATTTGCTCCAAGCTTCAGGCTGTTTTTTCAGGATTGCCTCACCGATCTCATTCTACCTTTTAACTGTGGGGATGCTGAGTAACTGCATCCTACTGCTTGCCTGACCACAGCAAAAACATTGGGTGAAAAAAACAAAAACACCAAAGGCAGAAGTCTGAAAGAAAGCACTCAGAGAAAGTGCAGATCTTCAGAGATACAGGAGCATACATCGTAATTCAAGCAATCCCAGAGTATATGTCTGCATCTTCTCTGTGCCACCATATGCAGAAGCAGCACACTGATTCCTTACCTGTTCAGTCCCTGGCAGTATCCAATAGCAGGATTGTGCCAGGAGAAAGCTAGCAGCACCCTGCGGAGTTTGGGGATGAGCGGGGAAGTAGGAGAGGAAAAGTGTTTGTTGTTGGTGAGTGTGCGGGGCAGGTCGAGCTCAATTTGGCGGCACGCAGGGTGCTCGGTACTCTCACTCTGCCTTAACAACCGCTGGTAGTGGTCAGGAGGGTGGCTGCAGTGTCGGCTGACAATCCACCCCCAAACTCGTTGTCGGTGTTCTACAGGAATGCCGCTTCGGATCAGGCTCTTCAGCTCTGCAGAGGGGCTCAGCTCTCCAACACTATTCCACCTGTCACGGAGAGGCTTCTCCACCACCTCCTGGCTTCGCAGGTTGTTAGATTTTATCTCTAAGGCTTGGATTTTCGCCAGAAGTTTCCAGTCCTCAACTTCATATTCAGGCACAGTCATAAATCCATACTCATCATACTCACTAGAGGGATACAAGGCAGAGGTTAATTCAAAAGCCAGCTCTCAACTCCACATCCAGGGCCACTCATTGCTTGGGGCCAGGCCAGCTGGAGCCTGGAGTACTCCTGCCACCCACACCACAGCTCAGGTACTCCTCCTTTGCTTCTCCAGCAGCCACTGGTGAGAACCTGCCCACTGTCCCCAAGCCTCCAGGACAAATGGTTGCAAGTCCCTGCTCTAGAAATGTCTCTGGCTCATTCTTGCCCATACATTCCCGTCCACTGCCAGACTCCTGCAAAGAAGCTCATGACCCCATGCTCTTGCCAATTACCTTACAGGATTCAGGTTAAGACCTTCCTCTGCTCCTTCCTTCGCATCCCACTGGAGTGCTTCCTGGATGAGGTTCCTCACCAACTCAGCATGCGAGTTGGGCAGGAGAGGCACAGCTTCTTGTAGCTTCCGCAAAACCATCAGGTATTTGCTCTCCATCTTACAGTTTTGGGCTTGCAGGCAAGCACACTGATGAGGAAACAAGAGGAACTGAGCTGTCTCACTGATATCTGTATTGCTTCTGTGTCCTACTGAACTCCTGCACCAGTCCACAGCATACAGCCTGGAAGACTCCCACTGTTCAGGACCATACTGCTGGTACTAGGCCTGCTGACTCCAGATCCCCAAAAGTGACCAACCCTGACCAGCAGGGTGCAGGAAAGCACATTAAGAGTTTTCTTCACTTAGGGGAACCACAGCCACAGCTGAACCACCCTGTTCATTGAGCAAACACAAACTGCAGTAGTGAGCATGCAACAGAAGCTGCTTATGGCATGGGAAAGCTACTACAGTATTACACACACACTAGTTACTACATTACAACAGCGAGTAGCCACACCTCAAACAGCAAAAACAAACAGCTCTCATTCCAGATGAGTTTTCTGCAGGCTTTCTCCCTGCTCCTCACACAAGTTCTCTAGCCCATACTGAGCTACACCATGCCAAAATATACTGCTGCCGGCACAGAACTGGGATCATGCCATTTCCAGGACACACAGTAGTACCACTTACAACACAGACACATGCCCCTAAACACCAATCCTGTAGTCCTTGTGTATAATATTTCTCAGTGCAGGAGGCCCCAGTGAGCCAAGTAATGCCCCTGTGCACACAGTACCATACTCTTGGGATGCACAATCCAAAGAAGCAGTGGAAAAGATTGAAAATCCCCATCCAAAACTGGGGCATTGCAGCAACACAAGTGATAGGACTCACCCAATGTCTCACAGGAAGCACAATGAAGACCCCTGCTCAGTGTGAAGCAACAGTTCAAACCAAAAACAAAACAAAAATCACAGAAAATATTAGGCTGCAGGAAATAAAAAGGATCATGGGATACTGTAGCATGAGCCCTTTTGTCAGCACTTGGCCTCACATTGAAGCATGTTGATCTAATTACTTCCCTCTAAAGATTATAGCAGCCATGGGATCAGAGCAGGACTGTAAGAAGCAAAGATATAAAATAATTGCAACACTATTTTAGAAACAGCTATATGCCCTGGTCCAGAATCCAAAACTGTAGAGATATTATCTGAAACCTTGGTACCACTCAGGGAGAACCCCCAGAACGAATGCCAGCACATGCCACCAACCTAGGGAAGTGTTTCAGGACTACAACAAAGCATATCTCCCAGCAAGGATTAGACAAGTCTGAGAGTAGCTGGGTTGTCCACACTTACAAAGTTGGAAATAATACCAGAGCATAAAAAAAGTTTGAACTGTGAACTAGGTGCCTATGATTGCTGCCATCTGACAATGCCAGGCCTAGTAGAAAAATCTAGATTAGATGGCACCAGGTCTTAAATCAATCTGGTAACTTCTAAGAAACCTTAAGGAGTCCCTAAGCATAGTATTACTATTTTACTTTTATCCAAACCCACAGCTGAAATCCAGAGAGGCATGTTTCACCATCCCTAAGAATGCATTTTGCAGATATTTTATTCTTACTTAAGGATTAAAATGATCATATCTAATTTGGTAGCAAAGAAATTGACATACTGAAAAGCAATCTTGTGAAGAAAGCTTCTTCCTGATGTGTTTCAGATCAAGGCCATTTTTACTGCCTGCTTGGATAGTATTAAATCAGAAATCAGAATGGATAGTATTAAATCAGAAACTATCCTGCTTGGATAGTATTAAATCAGAAACAGAAAGATCTTTCCAAGAGAAAAAAGTTGCTCACCTTCATCAGAAGTGCTTTCTCATTCTCAGCAACACCTGTCCAGAGTCGAGTAACCTGATGGATTTCCGAGTTCAGAAACTGATTTTGTGTTTTGTATGCATCAATATCATCCTGTCACAAAGCAAAATAATGAAGTAAGAGGAGTTCTTCAGGGGCTTGGAATTCCCTCCCAGGGTAGTTTTTATATAACAAGAGGGATGTCAGGCAAGGAGTGCGTTATGGACAAAAATGTATCTCAGGAGAGAAGACATGTCTCCCCAGGACAAATACGAAGGAAATTGCTATATAGCTGTGGCAGACCTAAAGCATATATATGGAATGTGTTTCATGCATCCCATAGATACTCACTTAGAAAACACAGAGTTTATACAGATACATGAAGCTACAGAAACACCTAAATAAAATGAAAAATATTTACATTTTGTTCAATTTTCTAAGACAGCCATAGCTAGCAGTAAACAGACTCTCCTATAACATGGTAAAGGGGCTCTTCTGGCAATTCTTCATCTCATGCTGGTTGCCCATTATAACTGTGCCTACTCTGACACCAAAAAAGGCTGCATTTGAAAGAAACATGATGTTTTGGGAAACTGTTTACAAGTAGGAAACACATGAACACAGCTAGATAAGGCAGCAAGTGATACTGCAGCTGTGAAGCAAAGAGTGAACAAAGAGGCAGGCACTGAATGATGAGACCGAGTCTCATTTCAAGCACTTTGAAAATTGCTTGAAAAAATCAAGCCAGCAAAACAGACACTTGGCTGAAGCTTAAACAGGACATAGATGCTTTTGAGCATCCCAGTGGTATCAGGCCAGCAATCCAAGCTGCCTCTGCTTTGCAGACACATGGAACAACTGGCAGAGATATGTCCCATGCTTCCCAGAGGAACAGCCACTCACTGAACCAGGGAGTACAGAAATGGGAGTTGAGTGAGGTATGCCACACACCTTCAGGTGCTCAATCTCCTCCTGCTGTTTATACAATGTTTCTACAGTGATAGTGTTGGTTTCCTGCAGGGGATCAGAGAGCTCTCGGGTCATCTGCTCTGTCAAGGCCATGATGACTTGCTGTTTTGCATGGTTCTTTTCCATCAGAAGCTGCACGTGATCTTTGAGTTCCTGGATATGGCTCTCTTTCAGGGTTAGTGTCTGCTCCAGTTCCTTCTTTTCTTTCTCAAGAGCTTCCATTCGACTGGTAAGATCTGCAATTTGTCTCACTTTGTGGCGCACCAGCTCCAGCCTGTCCTTATCCTCTGCTGCAGTAAGGTACATGCTAGATACCCGCTTCTCCTGTTGGGCTGCCTCCAGAGCTTTGTGGAGAAGTTTAACCAGCTCCTGGGAAGGGAACAAGAAGTCATGACACCATAGTGACACATGCGGCACTGGCAACAGATTCCACTGATACTAAGCAAAAGAAAACAGCTGAAGATCCTTAGCATTTAGACATTGACTCCTTTGAGAAGAAAATTTGAATTGTTGTACTTACCTCCTAGAGAAGCTCTGCTGCCAGAGCTAACCCTGAGAGGTCCTTGCAGTAGGCAACAAGTGAGTTAACTTTAGGTGGATTTCTAATAAGAAGCTTCTGCTCACATTGCCTGACTCCTGTGAGGCTCAGAAGAGACAAGAAAATCTGGAGATCTGATCAGCAGTCACTCAGATTAGGAGGGAGGGGAATAATGAAGTCTACATCTATCTGTCCTACAAGATAGAAACTGATGTCTCTTCCAGATTCTTCCCTCACTCCTTCCCACACAAAAGTTGGGAAGGAGTCCCAGCTTTTGTTCTAGCACCATGCTGCTTAATCTTAACCACTTAAGGGAGCAAAATCAGGATATAATTGATTACCCACCATGGCAATCTGTCTCTCCTGTTTCTTTTGCTGGAAGAGTAACCAACCTTGCTACTGGAGAGCCTTCTATTGCTACATGCAGCCAGAGAACAGCACCATGCAGAAGAGACAACCCTTGAAGGTAATATGTGGGACTTTTGTAGTCAAATTATCTCTTAATGGTGGAGCACTGCTCAGAAACACGATTTGCTACAACCAGCATAGCTCAAAAAGGCATTTCTGACAGCACCACTGTAACAGCACTGTATTTCAGCCACACTCTCAGAAATAGAGCTGCACCAGCATAAAACTTGCAGAACACTCCTGGAATTGCTCTTCCTCCCTTCTCCAGACTATCTACTGCAGGTCATTCCTAGCAACAGCTGTAGTTTTCCCTTGCATTGGGACAGACAGCTCCACATGCAATGGACTAACACTAGGCCCTTCAACTGTCATTTCCCCCACCTCTGTGACTACAAGCTATGCACTTCTTAGCCTAATAACAAAAGGGAGCCTCTGTGAGCAAGGCTTTGTCCTTAGAAGTAGCAGATTCCTAGGCCACACTCACCTTCTGTGACTTGACTTCTTCGGTGAGTGTCAGGATCTGTTGCTGTAGGACACTCACTTTATCCACTGGGCTCCTCTCTCTGTGCAGCTCTTCAGCCAGGCCTGGGGACGCACTGTTCCTCCACTTGGCCTTCCTAGCCCAGTTCAGCCTGGGTTGTATCCTCACGTCCTCCAGAGCACCCTGCTTCACTGAAGCAATAAATAAATAAATAAATAAATAAGGTGATTGACATCAAACTGGGCTGCTACTATGGGCCCCTCTCTTGCTGTGGGGGTGGATTTACAACAGCCTAGGCTAGAAAGCTAGCACACAAGACAAAATAGAATTGACCTCATGGGATTCATAGGACTAGTGCACAGAGAGTAGAGAACAGACACAGCCCCCCTCTCCCCCAAATAAACAAAGTTATGGTCTTCTATGGTCCCTGTCTACCTAAACTACACCCCACCTATCTGTCTTGCAGTAAGTTCAAATTAGCATTAATGGAGAACAAAGGCTCACCAGCAGCTCCATTGCTTGCTTGGTAAGACAGAGTTAAAAAGGATGCAACTGTGCCTCAATTTAACTTCTGTTACAAAGAAATATCAGTATGGACAAGGACCATGGTGCTACTTTTCCCTCAGGTGTAGGTCCCAGAGTTGGGAAATACAACAGATTCAGCCTGAAGTAGAGTCAAAAGTGTCATTCCTACATAAACAACACAAGAAGGGACCTGAGAAAATATGATAGGGGTTTTTAAATCCCAAAAGGACTTGCTACCTACTCCCTCTCTTTTCTGCTAAGCCTGGCATCCCACTACAAGAGTTTATTCTCCTAACACCTCACACAGAACAGTAACAGGCACGTTCACCTTCACACCCTGCTTCCATTTCTGCCTCTTGTTCCTCATCCAAGTTCTCAGGATGCTCCTGGAATTCATCAAAATTAAAGACATTCCCATTGTTCCCCCACAGCTGCTTGGAGCCACAGATATTGTAGACAGTGTTTCTGAAACAAGAAATTAAATATAGCCTAGTGAACAGAAGTCACAATCACTTCAGCCAACAACTTCAGACTGTTCAGTGGCTCACTGAACTTTATGCTTTGCCAAGGGTCTGTGTTCAGTAGACCAGGATTATCTGTATGCTGTTTCTCAGCAGGAGAAAATTTCCCCTCCTTTCTCCCCAAACCCATCTCCTCTATGTGTTAAGAAACTGAACTTTTCATGGAATCACCAGAACTGAGGACAGCAAGGCAGGACTACAGCAAGGCAATCAGACCTGGAATCAGTCCATTTCAGGCCATTTGTTACAGTTGCTGCTTTCAGATGTTATCAGCAGAGCTAATGGATAACTTTACATCATAGTGTAAAACCACAAATATGTGACTGCTTTCTGCAAAACCTCGATGAGAAATCAAGACTGCCTATTTCTGTAACAAATTTTCCCTTCCCCTCTAGTGTTGTCTATTAGCTAAAAGAAAACAAATCTCTTGTTGTGATTTCTAGAAAGGTCTTGTTGTAAGCTACTTCCTAACTGTAAACAAGGATGGCATTAAGATATTGCTCTCCTTTTGCATTGTTAGTGTGGGGCACTGCAGCAGAAGAGCAGCCATTTCTGACCACAGGGTTTTCCCTGGCACATGGAATCTGCAGACCTGACTGGAGTTGGCTGTGATCCTCTTCACTCCATGAAGGACCTTTCTTCCTCTCAGCATCATCTCAAAGCCTTAGCAGTGGTGGTGCAAAGGGAGAAAACTCCTCCAAAAATATCTGGCAGATACCTGTGACCACTAATACGCTTACAGTTACTAAACAACTGGATGGAATAGTTAGGATATACTAAACGGGGCTGTCTTTGTGCATCTGAAACTGTGATAGTCTTTAGCTTGTAGCCTGAATTGCGTCACTCATTGCAAGTGCACACAGAGTGCCACTGGAGGTGATGAGACTATTTGGTTGCTTGAAGCTCAACTTAGGCTAGCAAGTTACATAGTAACAGTGTCGTGGCTCTAGTCCTGCTGCTATGACTGTTGCTATGAGCACTAAACAACGTGAAATGTATTGAAATTCAGGGACAGAAGTCACAAAGTGACAGGCTATAATATGAGCTACACTGCAGTTTGACCTGTGTACTTACTGTATCTCTGTCCAGGGGTGCTTAAGGGATATGTTCTGCAAAGCAGTGGATGTTTGGGGTGCAGGCAAAGAAGCTGCCTTTAAACCCACCGCTTCTGTTGGTGTTTTGACTGGAGGCAGAAAGTCTTCATTGTCAACATCTGCTTAAAAAATGAATCAGAACACAAAAGGAAGTGAGCAAGACAAAATTCCATTGCACTGAGACTTCTTCATATGACTTAGAAACTACATTTTTCTTACAAGTCAAAGTTCAATGTATATAGGCCAGTGGAAGAACGTTAGGAAATAAGGTTTAGATCAAATAGATCAAATAAGGCTGTATGCATAAACACATGCATCTCTTCTGGGACAGTCAAGTCTCTACAACTATTTGCATACTACAATAATTAACTCCAAATTTCAACCTTCTAAAGGAATAAGGAAAAGAGCTGTTACTGCTCCTGTCCCACCTTCCCAAGCAATGCCTCATATTAATAATGTGTAGATAATAACACATTTTATTGACATATTATTCCCCACTACAGTGAAAGGTCAAGATAATCAGAAGTTTTTAAAGCAGCTACATTTTTGAGGGGGTGAGGGAGGCTATTTTTTTTTAAATAAAACCTTCACCTAGGTGCATACCCTGTTTGTAACATGCATACAACCACAGCATGTGTGCTCACATTTCGAGCAACATACATCCTCATTGACCCATTCCCACAAAATAACTTGTTTGCCCTAAGCTTAGCAGACCTGGCAAGAAGATGGTGACATACCAAATATGCAGATTTGGCACATGTTGAAAAACAAAAGGGAACCCATGGAAAGACACCTGAGAATCCCAGGCATCATCCTGAGCACATCTGCTGATGAGATATGGAGCAGCAGAGAGTCTGTTCCCACTCATCCGTACTAAAGCCAGAAATCCCACGTATCAGTTCATGCACTGATGACTGGCACTCGCATGTAAAAACCCCCGCTCACTTACTGGTGAGGGACACCATTCATGATCAAGGACTGAAAGCAAAAGAAAGGCTAACGTAGGTGACACCTACTTGTTCTGCCAAGCAGCGGTTCATTCACAAGCTGGGAGCTGCCCACAGGAAATCTGGTCAGAGCATTGCAAAACTCCCAGCGTCTCATTTGTAGCTGCTGCAGCCAGTACATCATTGCCTGTTTGCTGATTGCCTAACACAACACAAAACAGGAAGGGGGGAGGAGGATCTTATCAGCACGAGGCACATCCTGGGGGTTTGATCATTACTACTGTGATGTCCCGGTCAGCAGTAATAAAGGTTTAGCTGTGTCATGCCTATGCTGCACCTTCTGATCCTAAACCTAATTTGGG
The DNA here is from genome assembly GCA_032275445.1 of Crypturellus soui. Classification (NCBI taxonomy): domain Eukaryota; kingdom Metazoa; phylum Chordata; class Aves; order Tinamiformes; family Tinamidae; genus Crypturellus; species Crypturellus soui. The sequence continues at coordinate 1,668,566 of JAUBNY010001106.1, read as the reverse complement.
AGAGAGGAGTAAATCTTCAGTATGGTCTCAGTCATAGGACCTCAATAGGCAGCTGATCTCATTTCAACACTTTTGTGGTTTTCTATGCTCAAAGGCTAAGAGAAAACAGCAAGATTACTTTAGTTGAGAATCACTCATAGAGCTCCCTTAACAGATACTTTCAAAGAAACAAATACCCAGCAAGGGTTCCTGCAGGAACAACCATTTTATAAAGGAAAATGCAGTTTTACTCAAAAAGGTATGTGTGGATTGCAGGACTCCTGACTGATTTTATTCAGCTTTAATCCCACTGTGCCAAATAAAAACAAACCCCTTTTAACAGCAAATGGAGTACCAGTCTTGCAGAAGCAGTGCAAGCAATTTAGGACCAAGAGGTGAAAGCCTAGACTGGCATTAAAATGAAACTCAGGCAGAGTTACCTTGGCACAGACTTGTCTATCCTAACTGGGACTGTTTCATAACAGCTTTCAAAAGAAGATATTGCCCCTTACCTTCAAAGTAAAAACTCTGTTTGGTGTTCTGATCTCAAAAATCCCTTCCCCATTTTCTAACTTGCAGTCAAGGCTGGCACTGGAAAGATCAATAGCCCCCAAAGGGTTGACATCCTGTGCCGTTCTGTAGTAGAGTAAGTGACATTTGTTTTCATCGTAAAAGAACCAGCGAGACTTCCAAGTCTTGATTGGCCCCTTGATGCCCAGTTTGTTTAAATAGCCGCAGAGTTTCTTCCTGGGTTTCTCTCTACTGGGTTTCAGCTGCACACTTTCCAGCTCTTCAGGAGAGGACAACATGCCTTTTTCTTTTGCTGAGGCTTCATTGTTGGCATTACTGTCGGGATCTGACTCCACTAATTTGTCTGCAATTTCATCAAGGGAGCATGATACACTTTCTGGTCCTTTTTTCATCTCTTTCAGGAAGTATTTGTATGCAAAACTGAAATGAAGGAGGAAACTCACTAGGTAAATGAGCAACAGAAGATCCCAACTATATCATCATTATTACAGAACCTGCAGCAGACAAAAAATGAGGAATAAGCTCAGGCCTGCTTTGGGAAAAAAACTATTCCCTAGCTTTCAAACCACTCAGACAATATAATTGATTTTGCCATCACTCCATCCTTTCTTCAGTTCAGATGGCACCTACGCTTGGGAGTAGCTTGGAGTAGCAGCCAAGGAGCAGTATCACATCCTTTCAGGTAAAAAATGGATATGGTCTGTGGGCATAGCAAATAAATAGCAAAAACTGGGATATGTGAAGGCCCATGCAACAGAGATGCAAAAAAAAAAAAAAAAAAACAGAGCAAAGCAACAAGTTCTCAAGATCTGTGGGGGACATACACATAAGTCAGGAGATTTAAGTATCCTGACATTGCCCCACATCCGCAGCTGTAATGATGAATTCTGGAGAAAAATCAAGCCTAATGCAGCATCCTAATAAATCATTTGTGTCAGTAGAAGATTCTGTTGAAAAGTACGCCTGCTGTCTAATAGGGATCCATTCAGCAAGCCTCACTTGCTGGATGGATGGATCCACCCATCCTTTTGTAACACACATAATATATAAAATAGTCACAGAAAAGGGAGATATAGAGGTCATAGTACACACCACTCAGAGAAGGGTCAATTTGAGAACTAGATCAGGCTCCTCTGGGCCACATTCAATTGGTTTTGAGCAAATCCAAGGATAGAGACCCTGGGCACCTGATTAAGTGCTTAAACATGTGGTAGGAGTGATATTGCCCACAAAGCTGCCACCAGTGAAACCGGTGACCCTTATAGAAAGAAGACAAAAAAAGGACAAAAACAAAGAAACAAAGAAACAAAAAACTAGCATTCCAGACAGACAGCTAGAAATTATTTATTTTTCAAAGTAAAATATAGTTTAAATCTCAGTAAACAAAACCATCAGTTCTGATACTAACATAAGAAAATAAATTGTTCTAGTATTAACTGGTCAAGAAACAAACTGTAGCCACAAAACCACTGAATAAGCTATGTTAGGACAACAGGTAAATGCAGAACACAGATAAGATTACAGACACATTGCCCAAGCTCCCACTTTTAGCAACAACCTATTCTCATAACTGAAAAAACACTTATGTTTCCTTGTGCGGGTTAAAACTCATTAACTTTATTGCTGCTTCCACTTGTTCCCCTTTTAGCTTTTAGAGAACTACAGACAATGCTCCCTTTTTTTGAAAGAGACTGAAATGTCTTTAATTTACTCTTCTGAAATCCACCCATCCCCAATCCACCCTGGGGCTTTAATAGCAATGTAAGCATAAAAACTTTCTGACTTCTCTGCCCATAGACCCCAGCAAGCATTCACCACCCACCAGCATGACAATCAAAGAACCATTTGGCTTCAAGAACCAGCTTTTAAGTCACAGTACCTGATATGCATTGCAAAGTACTATAGAGATCTCATTCAATTACCTCACCTCCTTCAGAGCAGCAGGGAGTCCAGACGCAGGCAGTGATAGCCCTGTGACCAAAGCCTTGGCAACAAACGCAACAGCAACACAAACACGGACTTCTGCCTCAGGCTTCACTGGGTCCGCCTGCTATCAGGGCACAGTCTGAAAGAGGCGTTTAGCCCAAATCAGCACTGATGTAGGTTTTCTAACAGTGAAAACGGGAAGATGGGCATGGCTGGCACAAGGGCAGTCCCTGCGCTGGCACTGTCCCCAAGCCTGGCGCTGCAGAGGAGCCTCCCAGCCCAGCAATGCCCCACGGGGCGCTGGAGCCTGGACCAGCACCAACAGCAGCAGGGACACTGGCACCACTGTCCACCCCGGGGTGGGGGGGGGGTGCCTAGTGCCAGGCAGGGCAGTGTGGGGGTAAACACGCTGCCGGGCTGGAGATCCACTGCAGTGGATCAGTGTCAGGAGGGACTGGGGGGGAACATCCTTGGTCTTTTGGGCAGAATATGGGGGACCCAGAATCTCTGGGGAATGGGGGAAAGAAGAGGTGCACAGGGTCCCACAGCCTGCGGCTTTTAGCGGAGGGAGTTGGGGGGACCCATAGCCTCTGCCTTTGGTGGGAAGGTCTGGGGGGCACACATCCTCTGGCTTTTAGTAGGGGTAGTTTGGGGGACACATATCCTCTGGCTTTTAGTGGGGGGAATCTGGGGGTCCTATATCCTTCGGCTTTTGGTGAGGAGGGTTGGGGCACCCACATTCTCTGGCCCTCAGATCTCTGACGAGGGGTACATTGGGGGCCCAAAGCCACCTGACTGGGGGGGAGGAGAAAGGGGAATCCACAAACTCCGCCTGCAGGTGGGACGGGGTGGTTGGGGTGCCCGGCCATCCGCGGCGCCCGGTTGGAGGGCGCAAGCCCCGGGGTAGCGGTACCTGCTCCGGCTGCACAGCAGGGGGCCCCTGTGGGGAAGGAGGGATGGACGGAGGGAGCACCCCTTCACCGCCCGAGCCCCGGCCAAGCCCGCGGCGGTGCCGCTCCAGCCCGGAAAGGCTGCGGCTACGGCTGGGCTTGTACAAGGACCTCCCGCTTCCCGGAGCTTGCTTGCCTGCCCCTCCTCCCTCCACAGAGCCTGCCTGGGCGCCGGCCGCAGTCAGTGCGGGGCCGAGCGCGCCGGGGCGGGGAGCCCCCTCCGCCCCGCGCAGACACGGGGCCGCCGGCCACGGAACGGCCGCCCTTTTGCCACGGCGGGGCGGTCCTGCCCTGC
>JAUBNY010001106.1:1649718-1664824 GCA_032275445.1 Crypturellus soui | reverse complement strand
GTGGGGAAGATGGCGGCGTCGTAAGCGGCTTCATCCCTTGTGCGCCGTGGCCATGAGGAACCTGCGGCTGGTGCGGGCGGCCGAGCGCCGCTTCGGGCCCGCCGCGCCGGGTGCCCCCAGGTGCCTCTGCCTCGGTGCGGAGCCCGGCGTGCTCTTCGTGGGCTCGCAGCACGGCCTCGTGGAGCTGGGCCCCGGCGCGCACACGGTGAGGGCGGCCGCGGCGACGCCACAGGCCGCGCGCGGGGCTGCCAGGCCGGGCAGGGGCCTGCGGCGTCGGCCTGCACGTGCCGCCGCCTCTGAGTGTCGCTGCGCGTTGCTGCAGGCCGGTTTTGGCCGTTTTTTTTTGGGTAGTCGTCTGAAGTAATTTGTCTTTTTTTTTTTTTTTTAATACAAAAGTTACCCCCTCACACGTGCCTTTACCACTAATTTAGTTTCCGGCGTGGCCCCGCAAACAGTCGTGTCGTGATCAGGATTCACAGGACAGAAGCAAATGAATAAAGCAATGAAGAAGGGGGGATGCAAGGGGCAGTTTTTGAAACAACCTCCCTCAGCAGGGAGGATGGTACTGCTAAGCGTGCCCTGAATCCCACCTGGCACTGGATTGCTGGCCTCTGCTTAGGCAGACTGGGAGGCAATAGAGTTCCCTTGCTCCATTCTGCTGCTGGTGTGAAAAATTAGCAAGATAAATCAGAAGTCATGTTTGTTGTTTGCTCCCTTGTGTGCGTTTTAGCTTCTTTAGCATGCAAAGATCTTTGTAGGTTCCCATGGTTAAATATGTTCTTGTATCTCAACTGCCTCATGGTGCTATCCATGTGTTCACTTGTGCTTCTGCTCTATGCTGGGACGTGCCCTCACCCATCATTCTGTTGCCTTTACAGAAAGCCAAGTGAATTGATAAACATTTAACTTTTCTGTGCCCAGGTGACAAGAGAAATTTCCTTGATTGCGGAGGGTTTTATGCCAGAGGATGGAAGTGGCTGCATTGTGGGCCTCGAAGAGCTTCCCGAGCAGGAATGTGTGTGTGTTGCTACAGCAGCTGGAGACATCCTGCTGTGCAACCTCAGCACAAAGGAGGTAAGGAAAGGATGACTGTTTAAATTTCTTCTGGGCCATTTACATGTTTATTACATGTTGACTGTGGTTGGTCTCCGTTCCCATCACAACAGACGATCTGATTTCTGTTGGTGACCAGGGCATGATCAACGGCAGAATATATACCCCATGAAGTAACTGGAATCCAAATTGCCAGCCTAGTTCTGTATGTTTGCCCAGGCTGGGCTGGTGACAACCATGTAGCCACGGGAGTCCCACAGGAATGGGATACTGCTGAGAGCAGATACAGAGAAAAACTATGTGTAACTTGTAATTTAGCTACCTTTTAATTGGTTGTTTTTATTATCAATTATTATGGAACCTTGTGCTGAAATACAGACTTAAGTGCAGAGAGGAGAAATTATTATATGTTACTTGAAGGCAACAAGGAGAAATCAAAATATCTGAAAGTATGGCAGCAAGTGAGGTATTTTCTCATTTGTACAATCTTAAGCAAGACCCTTTATGATCTCAGCAGCAATTTCTGAAATCTATATCAGCTCCCATTCCTGACATGCCCTCCTTATGGGCTCAAAAGTGCCATTTACAGGGAAGTGTGAGAATAGTGGTCAGCATGGGCTAACTGTCAGCTTGTAATTATTTGCAGCTTGCCCATATTGAATCCTGCTTTGTGCAGATTCTTGGTTTGATTTGCCTATACCACTTAAATGTAAAATCAGAATTTGTCTGAAAAATATGCTCTGTGTCGTGGCTTAACACATGTCACTACGCTTGTACTGCCAGGTAGATCTGAATTGGGGTTTAACATCAAATCCTTTATTTCAAGACTTTTTGACTCGCTCTCAGCTTTAAATTTACATTATTTTGATGAAGACTGGGTGCTAGGAAACAGCCCTGAAAGTTACTGAGCGTGTTATGAAATTTCTTACATATGAGATACTACTGTGCAGAATGAGTATCCAAGATACCATTCTGTTTATCTGAAGCAATTGGGATGACCAAGCCCAATTCTTTGAACAGCCTCATCTTCTTGCTTATACAGTTGCCCTCTGCCATGACTGTCTGCAAATCAAGATAATGATGCATGGTAAAAGCCTCTACCCACTGCTGCCGCTGCTGCTAGACAGCTCAGTAACCTTTGAGTTGTCTTGCTTTTTGCTTTTTTCAAAGCCTTCACTGAGACAAATGGAACAATAAGCATTTTCCAAGTTTAGCCTGCACAAGAACCTGAGTGAATTTAGCATCCACTGGCTGCATGTTTTAGCTCTCGGGGCAAGACTTACTATGCCCGTGTTATGTGGCACAAAGCTGATTGCCTGGTTGGATCCGTGATTGCATGTATTATACTGATACTGAGAATGTGCGTCCTAACATAAGACTGACTGCTACAAAACAAAAGCTCTTGAGAGCAAACAGTGCGAAATCTGGCTTGTGGTTTTGTTAAGTATGAAAATATTTCCCTGGCTTGGTGACTGGTAGGTATCGTCCTGGGATGTTGCTGCCACTGGTGTTCCTGCTCAGCAGTGACCTCGTTTCTCTCTTGTAGGTGGAATGTGTTGGCACTGTGGACAGCGGTCTGAGCACCATGAGCTGGAGTCCTGATCAAGAGCTTGTCTTGCTTGTAACAGGTAGTAACAATAGTATGTACCTGTCCCTCTGTCTTTAGGAGAGAACTTTCACTGGTGACTGAAATGTAATATAGTTAATTTCAGGATATTGGTATCAAAATACAGGATGCATCAGTCTTTCAGATTCTCCAAGGATGTATAATTTGATTTTGCATCTAAGAAATGAGGACACATGGTATATTCCCAAGTGTTTTCTTAATAATAAAAATTCCTTCTTGTCCTTTTTTTTTCCAACTTTACTACAGGTGTTTTCCCCCTAGAAAATAAACTTAGCCTCAAGCAAAGGAGAATCACAGAATCACTGAGTTTAAAGTGTATCACTGGAAATTATTTAGTCCTCGTCAAAACAGGTTTAACAATGGTAGGTTGCTCCAGGCGATCCAATCAAGGTCTAGTCAAGTTTTAAATATCTCCAACAGCTTTCCACACAGTCAGTCTACATCCTGAACTAGTTCATGATGATACTCCTCATCATATGCAGGAACCTCATGCAATTTTTTTTCTGTCCATTTCTCCATTCCGTTGAGGCTCTCTAGATGGCAGCACAACACTGGTATATCAGCTACTCTGTTCTGATTTGTATCATCTGCAAGCTTGCTGAGGATGCCCTGTGTACAAGTCCAAGTCATTTTCATGAATAGTACTCATGAATAGTCTAGAAATTGACTGATGCATCAGGCTCAAAAAGTAGTGATCAGTGGCATGATATAACCCAGGAGTTAAAAAGGTTCCTCCAGTCCGTCTCAATGACCACTAAGCCAGCTCTTCACCATTTGTCTGTGAGGTTGTTACAGGGTATAGTGCTAAAAGTATTGCTGAAGTTGGGATAATGTTGATTGTTTTTTCTCATCCACTAAACCAGCTATCTCACTGTAGAAAAGCCTCCTGGATGACTACTCTTAATTATCTTCTTGTCTTTAATATGTCACAGAATGGTTCTAGAGATCCATTAGATCTCTAGATCACCTAGTCCAACCCCTGCTCCAGCAGGGACACCCGGAGCACGGGGCACAGGGTGGCATCCAGGCGGGTTGGGAAGATCTCCAGAGAAGGAGCCTCCACAGCCTCTCTGGGCAGCCTGGGCCAGGGCTCTGGCACCCTCACAGGAAAGAAGCTCTTCCTGACATGGAGGTAGAACTGCCTGTTCTGCCTGTGTTTCAGGCCTATATTTCAACTTATACCTGTTACCCTTCATCCTGTCACCGGCCACCACAGTCAAGAAAAGTATTTTTGAAATGCCAGGTAGTATTTTGAAAGTGGAAAGGATCTCTTAAGAATAGGTCAGGAGGTTTTGTTTTGAAAAGACTGGAAGGTGTTGTGACACTTTTGTGCACAGCTTTGAGAGCCTTTAGGCTTTGAAGTCTGTGTTCTCTTTTGTATCATTTTATCATCAAAAACATTTCTATCCTAAAAGCTGTGATAGAACAATAGGACAACACAGGGAAAAAGTATTTTTTACATCTGCTGGAGATAGCATTGTTAATACTGTTTCATGTTTACCCTGTAGGTCAGCAAACCCTCATTATGATGACAAGAGATTTTGAACCCATTACGGAAAAGCAATTCCACCAAAATGATTTTGGAGAAGGTGAGAGGTTGCACAGAAATCAAGTGGCTCAAACTGATTTCATTGGTGTGTTACAAAATATAAGTTAGATAAAGAAATGAAGCTGAGTACTTATGAGACCCAAGGGACCATTGTAGGCTGTAATGCTATTCGATGGATGAAGGGAAATGTCAGTAAATACTAATTGTCAGCAGAAATTCAAGCAAGTTCCCTGTCTTGAGTGCTTCCTGAGGTAATAGCTAAAATTTCCTATGGCCTTTCAGAATTAAGTCTGTATGGAAGGTGTGGGTAGCTTGGAGTTGTGTTTGTTTACTATGTTGTGTAGATTAACTCTGTACATTTTCTATGATTATTTCTTCTTTAGAAAAGTTAGTTGCTCTTGGATGGGGTAAAAAGGAGACACAGTTTCATGGATCAGAGGGAAAACAGGCAGCTCATCGCAAGCAAACGGTACTTCGCTTTCTGTTTTTTTATGTATTTTACCCAGATTTCCCACTATGAGGGTTTACATAAAGTGACTTTTTCTCTTTTCTGCAGTTCCAGTCTTCTACCCCCTTTCCTCATAGCTGACCTGTATGCCTGTCTCTTTCTCAGTCTTCTTTTGTGGTCATTTTGCATAGCAAGGCTCTTGAAAGCTGCAGCTTGAAAGAGCAGTAAGCTCTGTGTAAGCTAACCCAGCAGTTGCTTTTCTGAGCTTTGACACAACTTTCTTCCATGCAACTTTAGGAAGTGCCACCTGCTTCAGCCTGGGATGACGGAAGGCCTCGAGTGGCTTGGAGAGGAGACGGGCAGTTCGTTGCAGTGAGTGCTGTCTGTCCAGACACAGGTACGGGACAAACTGCTTTGAAATATTAACATGTGTAGGAGGTCTTTTAAGTGGAAGCTAAGCAAGGCAAGACATAACTGTTGGCCTCTTAAAAGTAAGCCATGCTCCCTTGAAGCTAGAGAGTTGAACTAGTTATGAACTAGTTAGATCTTTTTTTTTTGATAAATTGTCTTTTGAACACTTCTGTGAGAGTGTTCAAAACTGAGCTGAGAAAAGCCATGAGTACTTCCCAACTTCCTTTTATTCTACCAGTTTTGAATCAGAGCTCAGGTCACCTCATAAGGACAGGGCAAGCATCTCCAGTGAGTAACCAGTGCCAAATGGAAGAATCCTTTTGTGTCTCCCAGGACACACTGTCCTTCGTAACAGCAGTTCAGGCTTACACAATTTTGTTTCAGTACTGATAATGTTTTTCCCTGTATTTTGCACTAAAACCAAAAAGGTAACAGTCACATTTTTTCAAAAAACTATTGTTGGTGCCTTCCATGATTAAGCTTATGGTGCACTATAAGTACATTTAATTGGCTTGCTGAGCTGTACCAGCTGTCCAAACAGTTTGAGTTTTGCCTTTTCGTATTTCAGATTAAGGTGAATTTGCATTCGTAGGAAGATCTTAACATTTCAACTGGGAAAACTGGAGAGGGAAATGACCACCCATGGAGATATATGAGATTGAAAGCTCTGTACTAGATTGAGAGTCCTTTCTCAATCAAGAGTCACTCTTACTTTGCGAAAACTGCCTGAGATAGGCAGTTGTGGTGGTGTTGCACCTTGAAGTGCGCAAGAGAAGCCTCGTCTCCATAAATGTACATCAGAATTTCCTCCTCTTGACCATTACAACTATCTGAAATTTAGACAGGTCTCCTTCTGATGTGTTCCTACACAATTGTCTCCCTGCTTCTGAAACCTGCAGGTGCTCGCAAGATCCGAGTATGGAACAGAGAGCTTGTACTGCAGTCAACAAGCGAGCCTGTCTCCGGATTAGAACAAGCATTGGCCTGGAAGTGAGTACAAGCACTCTGTATGGTGGCAGCCAGCTGCTGATTTTTAATCCCTGATCACAGTCTTTCTTCAGCATTAGTATAATTCTCCTATTTTTATTTATTTTTCCCCAAACTTGACAAAAACTTTCTTCTTAATCCAGCATTAGCAGAAGTATACCCTTAAACCCTGAAAAGCCTAATTCTTGCATTATATTTGAGGGTAAAAATCATAGATTCTTTGTGTGGTCACTGTCACCCTTTTGAAGGCTCAACTGCGTACAGAGGAATAGTGGTATTTGCTTTGCTTTTGCGCATACTTCTCCACTAATCTGAGTTTCATAAACCCTATGAAATGTTTGTGTAGCACCCATGACTATAAACAGTGCTGAAGAAAACACGTACATTCTACTGCTCCTGTTCTTTAAGTCCCTTTTGTGTGAAAGCTTTGTTTGTGGAGAATTTTGGAGGTGATTGTTGTTTAAAAAGACAGTGAATATGTTAGCAGCCACTTTTCATATAATTTTCTTCTAAGGCCTTCTGGAAGCTTGATGGCATCCACACAAGAAAAACCCAACAGGCACGATGTTGTTTTCTTGGAAAAGAATGGGCTTCTTCATGGAGAGTTCACTCTTCCCTTCCAGAAGGGACAGGTCAAGGTAATTGTTTCTTGTTTTCTTCAGTTAGAAGGTAGTGGCAAGGAATGTACATCATTCCTCAGAAACTAGGATGAAGCCTTTAGCTTAATTCTTAGTGGTGGTTCTGCTGAAAAAAAAAGCTGGCCCTTTCATGGTGAAGATGCCCACGGATGCAATATCCCTTGTAAACTGTGGTACATATAGAGAGGGGATTTGTAGAGATACTTCTGGCTGCTGCACACCTTCCATTAGGTGACAGCATCACAACTGCTGTCCAGGATGTCAGCTAGTGCAGGAGTGAGCTGAAATACATTATTTGAAACAATGCAAGTGAGAAAATAATGCCAGGTTGTTGTTTCAGCTTCTGCCTTTGAATGCTGAGAGCCATTTTGGCAGATGCTTTGTCAGTGCCAAGGAAAGAAGGAGCTGTGCGGTCATGTTGGTCCTTGTATCACTTCCTAGGTGTGCAGAACCTCTCTGAGAGGGTTCTCCTCGATTCAGTCTTGTCAGGAGCTTGACAGTACATGGATACTTTGTCAGTCCTTCAGCCCTTGCTGTTCACACGCTTGAAAAATGAGTGACTCAGGTCTCCAATCTGGAGCATGCCCTCCCTGTGCGGATGCAAGCATAAAAATAAGATTCCTGATTGTTTCTGCAGGTTAATGAACTGCTCTGGAACGCAGATTCTACGATCCTGGCTATATGGCTGGAAGAGCTTAAGAAGGATGAGAACTGCAACCCAAACTGTTACGGTGAGAGTGCTCTGTAGGGCTTCAGCTTTCACATTTGTCTGATAACATGGTCAGCATTGGTGTTCCTTGGCTAGTTCACACGTGTGGAGAGCTTTGCCTACACCTCAGGGACCCCTGTGCAATGCAGGAAGAACTGCTAGTTCAGTTGAGCTGAAAGCACCTGAAGGATTCTAAAGGCTTTGACTTTTTTAAGCAGAACATACAGTTAACATTTCCTTAGGTTTCTTGTATGAAGCAGCTCTTGGGCTGAAGGGTGTGGAATATATTTTCCATTGCATTTGACAGTCTCCAAGAAAGCAGTGGCAATGGGAAAGCTTTAAATGGGTCTCAAGCAGTAATCTCTGGTAACTGTTTTGCTGTAGTTCAGCTATGGACCACAGGAAACTATCACTGGTACCTGAAGCAGAGTCTACATTTTGGCAACCTGGAGAAAAACCGTTTGGTATCGCTACTGTGGGACCCAGTGATCCCGTATAGACTGCATATCCTGTGCCAGGGTTGGCACTACCTCTCCTATGACTGGCATTGGACCACCAACCACGGGATCGGGGAGAGCAGCCAGCATGTGGCCAATGTGGCTGTCATAGATGGAGGTAAGCATGGGGACTGCTGTGGAGCTCTAGAATCAGAGGGGATGATGAACCAGGTGGGACTGCTGCACTACTTCTGTTACCTTCTGTTTCCACAAAGTTGTTGGGGAGGAGGACCATAGAATTGGTGGAAACAGCTTGTTTTTTTTTCTCTTTTCTTCCCCAGACAAAGTACTTGTCACAGCGTTCCAACATGCTGTGGTGCCCCCACCGATGTGTACCTATCAGCTCCAGTTCACCCAGGCAGTGAATCAGATAGCATTTCACACTGATCCCAAGCACAGTGGGGACATGGCTGTCCTGGACGCTGACAACAGGATCACCTTATACAGATATGGTGAGAGAATATTGCAGTGTGTTGTTAGAAGAAACTTGCTGTCCCTGAGAGTACAAGGAGGACTGTGGTACTGGTCACATGAACCTTCAGTAGTCAGGAAGCAGATATAGCTGGGTCAGATGTAGATCCCAACTCTCTCATATTCCCAGCAGCTTGGGCAGCACAGGAGCATCTTGGTGGTGAGTTAACTTTGCGAGATGGCAGCATCCAGCAGTTGGCTTTGTGCTTATGCTGGTGACATCCATCTGCCTGGATGCCGGCAGGACTAGAAGTTGTTATTGTTATCTTTAAGTTTTGTACTGTGACATTGTGAGGCAATTACGTTCCTCAGTGTAAATTAATGAGAGTTTCACATGTGATCATGCTGTATTATGACATTTGTAATAACTCTGTAACTCTGCTTTTTTTTTTCTTTTTTTTCCCCCTTTTTCTTCTTTTTTTTTTTTCTTTCTTTTTTTCCTTTTGCCAGGACAGAGCACAGTGAAGGACTCCACTGTCAGATTAGGAGCTGTAGGTGGAAATGGATTTAAAGCAATCGTGGAAACACCATCCCTGGATAAAGTATACAGGTAATAACTAGCCCAGTAGGGAAGTGACAGTACCTGGCTAGATAATTTGGAAGTCACAGCTCTGACCTCTGCGTCAAGCTTTTGAAGATAGTCAGTGTGTCTGCATAGCAGGCTGTGCTGGGAAGATCTTGGCCTTTTCCAGAGCACAGAGTTTCTGGGGTAGTCTTCTGAAATCAGGTTATTTTTATTTCTCTTTTTTATCTTACTATGTGGCAGAATTGATGTGGGCAGCATCACCAGTGAGGTGATGAATCCGCTGGGGCTTCGATGTCTCACCTGGCTGCCGGATGATAGCTTTCTGGTGGTTGGTCAGGACCAGCATGCTACCCAGTCTGTCCTTCACCATTTGACTACACCACCTCACGTGGCTGGAGCTGAAGAGCAGTGCCTGGATTTACGGTACAGAGAAATATGTCTGTTACTGTTTGTGCGGTCTGAGACACCTCCATACTGCACTGAAGTGCAATTAAGTCTCTCAGAGGTGCAGCCTGGAGGTTGAGGAGTGGGGGATTTGGCTCTGTTCTTGCAGAATATACAAAACAGGTCATGAAACTGGCTGCTGGACAGCATCTCCTTGTAATCCTAGTGCCTGCATCCAGCCTGATGAGAGATGATATGCTAGCATGCCTGTGTTGATGTAGAGTGTCTTTTTTCTCTGTCTGAATATTAGTCCCTCAGGGCAGCTTAATTTCTCTAGTCTCCCCTTTGACTACAGTTACCAAGGTCTAGAGGAGATTGTTGCCCTTGTTATTCCTCTTGTCCTCAACACCTGCCAGGTTTTGTGTCTGCAGCTGAACTAAAATCAGAGCACAAAAGGAAGTCACCTGGGCTGCAGAAATCTGCTTGCCTCTGGAGGGATCCTGAGAGTCCCTTTCTGATGCACTCAAACAGTGGATACAGGTTTATTTGCACGTGAACTATAGAGCAAAAAGTGGGCTATGCAGAGTGCAGCTAGCAGTTGGGCCAGATGTGTGTTAGCCAAGATTGCTGGTTCTCTGTGATGACAGTATCAGCTTACAGAGGTGTGAAAAGACTTTGCAGAGACTCTTAAATCAGCAACGTATGTGTCCATTGTAGGGAGGGGGAACTTTCCACCTAGCTGCATGAAATGCAGAGCATGGGTGTTACATGTGTCCTGTCACTGATGTTCTTTGTCTTCTGTGCCCTGTCCCAGGCTGTCTCTGTCAGTAGATGGAGAAGTGATCAGCATGTGTTGCAGCCCAGTGACCCGAACTGTAGCTCTGCAGCTGGCTGATGGGCAGGTCCTGAAGTACCTCTGGGGTGAGCTGATCTCTGAACAGAGTATAGTCACAGATTTCTCAAAAGGTTTAACAAGATGATTTTGGTTTCAGGGACATGGGTGGGCTGGCTGTTATTTGATGCTGCATATTCCTTTTGCTCCCAGAAATAGGTTAAAATGAGTGATTTGTTTCTGAAGGTAGTTGATGTTGATAAGAATGGTAGCTGTGACTGTGCTTTGAAAAGGAGATGGCTGGGTCAGTACTTTCAGTAATGCTGACTGCCTGCCAAGTTCTTGAACTTGGCAGGCAGTCAGCATTACTGAACACTGGTACTGCTGGGCCCACAGAAGTTACCACCTTCCTGTCTGTTGTGTGCTGGTCTTCCTCTCTGTCAGATACTGAGATACTGTAGGTTCTGCAAGTACACCTGGCTGCAGTTCCCTTGGGGTACAGGTCTTCTGGTGTAATTTCTTGAGCTTTTGGCTGGAAAACAATTTCATCTTCCTGTTGTTTAGACACTTCTACTCCAGTCCTTGATCCCTGGCAAACCAGGAATGGTTCTGCTGTTCGTTTCCCTCACCCTTGTGTGCAGACTTCCCTCACCAGGATCAATGGAGAAGTAAGTAAGATAGTGAGCGGTTTAAATGCCTAGCAGTCCCTGTATTAAATATCCACTCTCGTTCTCTGACCATGTTCCAATGATGCTTCTTAACTATTCATAAAGATCCCTGTAGAGCTGAGAAATTATCTTTCCTTGTCCTGTAGAATGTTTGTGTGGCTTGTAGCTAACACAGAATCTCCCCATCGTACTAATAGTATAACTATGATTAAAGAGTGAGGAATTTCAAATGTAAAGGTACCAGCAGTCACTGCTCTCCCATTTGTGAAAGTAGCATTCCGTTCTATTTTATGTAAAGTTACCCCATTGGCAATTACGACTGCACTGAATTAGATCGGTTCTCTTATTTCTGCTGTTTCCTGTTGGTGATTTTTTTGTTGTTGTTGTTGTTGTTGTTTTTTATAATTGTAATAGTTTAGGAAATGGCTAGCTATTGCAATGGTAGTTCCACCTGGAACCCAGGTGAATAGTTTACTAGTGCTCTTCCTTCTGGTGCTGTGGAACCAATGCTGCTGAATAAAAAGCTGTGTGGCTTCTGTTCTGCTACTGCAGAATTGGTGTGACAGCATAGAAAAAATGGGGTTTAAACACAACACTTAAGGAAGCAGCAGTCCTGATACAGAGATTGTCCAGCTTTTAAGTAATTCTCTTAGTTCACAGTAATTCACAGTCAGATGCCGAGTATCTCATCATAAGGGGGTATTTCAGTCTAATAGTAATCAGCTGGTGATAATGAAAATTGTAACACTGACAATTTATAATTGTCATTCTTTTCCTTTCAGGAGGTGATCTTAGGCCTTACAGATCGATGCCGGTTTTTTATTAATGATACTGAGGTACCAAAGTGTGTGCTCTTTATTGCATCCCTCTGTCCTTTGCTAGTTGTTCCTGTTCTGCTCTGCACAATAATAAACTTAATTATCTTTCTGCAGGTAGCTTCCAACATCACCTCGTTTGCAACTTACAATGAGTTTTTGTTGGTGACAACCAACTCCCACACCTGTCAGTGCTTCTCCTTGAAGGACACTACAGTGAAAGGTAAATGATAGCTCTGATTACCTGCTGCTGACAGCTTGTGGCCCTTGTCTTTGAACCACAATATATCCCTACTTTTCACTTCCAAACTCCCTGCCTTTTGGTCACTGAAAGCAACTGGTTAAAAGACAGAAGAAGGAGGCTGCTCTCGAAAGTCTCCCAGGGAGCAAAGAACACAGGAGCACAGGCTTGTATACCATGTGCTGTTCTTAGGAGTTGTCTCCAAGCTGTTATCCCTTTCTCCATTATTTTCATCAGGTTAGTTCTGCATTCCCTCCCTTCCCTTCTGATTCATAGCCAAGAGAAAAGTCTCTGTGCTCTTTGAGGATGCACAGTAGAAAAGGGTGACCAAGTATATAGAGTTTCTGGTGGCATCTGGCTCTGAGAAATATAGACACCATAGGAAAAGCAGAATGACAAGTTACTGGTGCAGTGCTGCTGTCATCTGGTCTCTTGAGCTCTAAGTTCATGAGGCAAGGAGGACACGTTTCTGTTCGTGTAAAGCAGTGCTCGGTGCTGTGGGGTCTGGAACATTTAAGCATCACTGATTGAATCATTCTTGACTGGATCAATGTATGGGAGCATCTGTACATGCAGCAGGACTTTCCAGAGCCGCGTGGCCAGAGCGTGGCTAGAGCACGTGCTGTATGTGCTGATAACTGTGTTGTCTCCAGCCCTGCAGGGTGGCCTGGGCAGCGCTGCAGTGCCCAGCAGCGAGACGCTGCGCCAGGTGGAGCGGGGCTCCCGTATCATCACCGTCGTGCCCCAGGACACCAAGGTTGTTCTGCAGGTGAGTGCTCTGCCCTACCTGCTGGGAGTGCGGGTGCAGCGGTGTTCTCTCGGCGGACAACACGTGCAGTGCTACACAGCTTCCGCCCCACCCGGCAGCAGGGAGCCACGTCACGAGTCTCTGGCTGTCCGGAATGATTTCAACGTGTCTGTAGCAGCTAAGAGTTTCACACTGGCAGTTAGGTGTGGCCAGAAATGGGGAGGGATATACACATTCCTGCCGGCTGAAGTAACTTAGTGCCATGTGTTGAAAACGCTCCTTGTGAATCTCAGCCACCCATCTTGGTGTTTGTGTGTGCTAACAGCCGTTCTTTAGTTTGGCACTTAGTCTGGATCAGTGTAGTCACTGAGAACCAGCAGAGGTTCCTAGAACAGGGAAGGGTTTCCTTCAGAAGGCGTCTCTGGAGGTGTACAGTCCCAACATCCTGCTCAAAGCAGGGCTTGTGTGAATGCTAGATCAGCTTTTGTCCATGCAGTGATACATGTCTCAGCGTGGACAAAACAGCAGACAGTTCTTCTGTCAAAACAGAATATTTTGTGTAACCTCCAGTACGCCTCTTCTGCTTTCTGCAGGCACCTCTGAGAAGTCTAGCTCTGTTGGTTGCGATCCTCATTAAGTAGTTGAACTTAGTTAAAGAATGCCTCATCAATATTCTCCAGACTCTATCTCACTCAAGGAAAGTTATCTTAATGAGAGAATTAAAAAAAAAAAGTCTTTATAGGAAAGAGAAATATTCACTTCATCAGCAGTAAGCTGATGTAGAATTAACAGTGTGGATATTCTGGCAGATGACCCCTTCCTGGAACTTCACTTTGCTAACAAAACAGCACAAAAACAGTTTAGACTTCTTTTTCTTCTTTCTTCTTTCTTTTTTTTCTTTTTTTTTTCCTTTTTCTTTTTTTCCTGGTTTGGGTTTCTCTGACGCTTTCAGGTCACCCCCATCCTAGATTTTCTACCAGTACACAGCTGCTCTTTCAGAAAGGCCAGAAGCTATCTGTCCGTGTGAGCCAGTGGGCAGCAGACTAGCAGGAGTAGAGTGAAGGTTTCAGATAGGTGTCTCCCACCCGTTAAAATATGTCCATGCAGTTTGGCCCTTACTGTAGTATTTTGAGTCACAGGAAGAAAATTCTTCAGAGGCTGGATTTTATAGTTTGAGGACAGGTTACGTGGCTCCTGAATTCCTCTGCTTGAAGAGTTCTCTGCTTTTAAGTGTCTTTCCCTTTCAGTTCTAGCAGGCTTTCCCAGACTATGAGGTCTTTACACTTTGCAGCCTCCTGAGAACAAAATATTTCTAAGCTGAGAAAATACTAACATATTTCTCCGAGATTCGTTAAAAGGAGCAAAGAGGCCCTTGTACCCACAAGACAGGTCTGGAAGAGTCGGTCTGTTCTTGCTTTACCTTGGACTTAGATAGAGTAATTGCAAGAAATAATTGTTTGAATCTTGTGTTGTAGATGCCGAGAGGGAATCTGGAGACCATTCACCACCGAGCTCTAGTTCTTGCTCAAATTCAGAAGTGGCTGAACAGGCAAGTGGCCCTTCTGTATTCTAGTATTCCCTTCCCCGCTCTCAGCTGTTTGAGAGACAGTTGGCCTGTTTCTGTGGTGCTGAGCTGTGGTGCTGGGAAGGGAGGGAGGCTGGACTCAAGGAATAGGCTTTTCAGTGGAAATGTAAATGGTTCCTGAGACTGTGAGCCGAAGTTCCAGCTTTCAGCAGTCCCAGCTGACTGCCACTGTCGCTGGAGGGCTTACATGTGTGCCAGGACTGGGTGGGCGGAAGGAATGCCTTAATCTACTCCCTTCTCTGGACATTTAGGGTACTTTACAAAGTAACATGCTATGATGTATTTCTTTAATCTTTTTTTTTTACATTGAAATGTAGCGACTTTCTCTTTTCTATGTTTCCTTTGGTTTTGTTTTTCTTTTCTTTTTTCTTTGAAGTGCAAGGCCTGTCTTTCACTGTCCCATTGCAGGGGTTGGAAATCAACAGGACTGTCCTTGCACATCTTATAAGGCAATATAAATGGCATCTTGCCCAACCTGTTGTTCACATCCCAATGTGTTTCTCCTTTCCTCTAATGAGTTGTCTTTATTTTTGGATGTTATACCCATCCTGTATGTAAACTATTTAATTTATTCCCTCAGGCTGATGTTCCGGGAAGCATTTCAGTGTATGAGGAAGTTGAGAATCAACCTGAATCTTCTATATGATCACAATCCCAAGGCAAGTTTGCCCAGCTCTCTTGTACACTTTTCTATATTCCTCAAGCCTGGAATCCATTGTCTTTTAGTAATAGACTCAAAAGAGCAGGTGGTGCTGACAGTGCTGCTTTCAGGAAGGATGACAGCTCTGAGCTGATGTTCTTATACAAGCAGGTTGGGTTTAGCATTTCTTTCATCTTGCTTTTTAGAATCATAGAATCATAGAATGCCTAAGGTTGGAAGGGACCTCTAGAGGTCATCTAGTCCAACCCCCCTGCAC
>JAUBNY010001106.1:1625876-1646817 GCA_032275445.1 Crypturellus soui | reverse complement strand
TCCCAGACAGGAATAAGAGCTTTCTGTTTCAGTTCCCTGTATCTGCAACTGGCAGGCTCCATTTTTGTCCTATCCTGATGCTTCTGACTTACCATGGCTGCACACTTGACAAGTTATTGTGCTTGGGCATGGCCTTGAAGTTGCCAGGTGCCTGGAAAGTTTCAGCAAGCAACCCACACAAAACAACCCTCCCATAAGACAGAATGAGTGGTTAGATGAAATAAGTTTCTGGTCCTTGTCTGGTACTAAGAAGGTTTTAGATAGTGCCATCCTGCCCTCAAAGAGGTGTTCCACTGCTGTTACTGTAACTGATCATATGTTTCTTCCTTTTGCTTTCTTGATTTCTTGTTTTCTTGCCTTCTTTCATTACAGAGAATATTTCCCCAGATGCGACAGCTGTGAGTGCAGAGGAAGCCCTGAAATACCTGCTTTTCCTTGTGGATGTCAACGAATTGTATGATTATTCCTTGGGGACATACGATTTTGACTTAGTCATCATGGTGGCAGAAAAATCACAAAAGGTCATGGCTAAATCACTTTGCTACTTACCCAAACATTCTGTGTAGTCTGTAGGTTTGGTGGGGGTGTTCTAGAGCAGCACTAGCCAAGGAGGCAGGCGACTGGGATCCAGAGCATTATGGCTCTTTGCCTCAGCATCCCTGGTTCTGTGCTGTGTGGAGGGTTTTGTTTAGCTGGATAGTGGCTGTGACAGTAGTGTGTGTTTTCAGCAGGTTTAACTTGCTGTTTCTCTGTGGGAATGCCAGTCAGATCAAATTTATCCATGTCTTCACAGAGATTCCTTGTGTTGGAAAAGAGCTTGCTGGCCATAAAATGGAATATCCTATTTGTGTTAGTAAGGATGAGTTTTCGTGACCTTTCATTTAGATGAAATTGATCAGCTTTACGGCTGCAAATGTATAGAAAATAGCAGGTAATAGAAAACAATATTTGATAGGTGAATTCTTTTGGTACTGTAATTTAAAATGTCATTGAACATTAGATACAGCTGAAGTCCACATGGGAGCCTGTTAATTTATATTAGGCATTACTGGCAAGAGTATGTAGAATTGATCTTTTAGGATGACTTACATTTGAACAAAAAAAAAGTCTTTGTAGTGTATAATTGCATATTAATTTCAAATATGGGTTGTCGGCAGAACAAGGATATTATCAGATGAGCTCAACTGCTATTTTTGAACTATTCTTGGCAGGATCCAAAAGAGTACTTACCCTTCCTAAATACTCTCCAGAAAATGGAAACCAATTATCAGCGATACACAATAGACAGGCACTTGAAGAGATATGCTAAAGCTCTTGGTCACCTTAGCAAATGTGGTAAGTTGTCCTGCACGTGCAGTATCTCTAAGGAACATTTCTGCAGTAGAGCATTTCTTTGTATAGGACCTTTGGAATAAAATAGCTGAAAGAAAGGAGCTCCTCTTAGTGCATAGTTAACTTGATTCTGCTCCATGTTCTTGTAGTATAGTTAGGAGGGAGTATAGTTAGGGAAAGAGTGATTTGAGTGATCTTAAAACAGGTCTTGATTTGTTCTGGTTGGGGATGACTTCTTACCAGCTGGTATTGTTGGCAAAAGCAAAGCAAATCTTGAAGAAAGGAATCTCAACTAATGTGTTGTTACACCCAGGTTACACCCAACCTCAAGACGCTTCTTCGGATAATGAACCCAGACACTGGTAGCAAGCATGAGAAATGTGTATTCTTATCTGTTGCTACAGAGAAATAAATTGTTTCCACAGGTCCTGAGCACTTCTCTGAATTTCTGAACTTGGTGAAGGATCAGAATCAGTATTCTGAAGCTTTGAAGCTGTACCCACCTAGCACCCAGGAGTACAAAGTGCGTGAGCTAAGTGAACCTGCAGTGTGCTGAACAAGTTTTTAATTCCCGTGTGTCTATGCACATCTCCAGCACCTGGAGTGAGGGCAGGAGTGGGAGAAGCTGCTTGTATTCCAGCTCTGCAAGATGTTACTCTCCTGTGTGGGCTGAGATACTGTGTGCATCTGCCCCTTCTCCATGAAGCCTGTGAGCCTTCGACAGCCCCACAGCAGCTCAGGCTGCGCCTGTGTGGTTGCAGGGCCTGCGTCTTCCTTCATGCCACAGTTTAACTCCTAGGATAAGCTGTTCAGGAAGATATTCTAGCAAAAATCGTTTATCTGAGTTAGGGGGAAGGGGCTGGTTTCATGCCTTCAGGTGGTGCCAGGGAGGAGCAGACCCAGAGGCTGCAGAAGGCAGATTTACAGCTTACATAAGCCTTTAAACACAGGCTACTCCAAAACTGTAACAACTAACTTGCTTTGCAGAAGATGGAAACATTACTTTGATAAAGAAGTGTAAAGTACAAGAGATAAGAGTAGCAGTTTGTCCAGCCCTTGGCTTGGAGAGTAGGTACCTCCTCCCATTTCTTGCTTCAGCTCCTCCCTGTGAAACGTTTCCACGGCCATCAACACTAGGGCTGATAAAACCTTTGAAAACCATAAGGACATTCGTCCCAGATTTCTTTCCTAGAGAAAAAGATAACCTGGGTTGAGAGAGCCAGTTTATATATATATATAAAGAAACTGTCGTTTCTCTTTTTTTTTTTTTTTTTTTTTTTTTTTTTTTAACTCCTGTCTTTTGTTTCTGTCCTGCAGGACATCAGCGATGCCTATGGGGATTACCTGAATCAGAAGCAGCTGTACGAAGAGGCTGCATTGATATTTGCTCGTGCTGGCATCTTTGCCAAAGCGCTGGACTCCTTTCTGAACAGTGGCAGCTGGCAGCAAGCCCTGTGCATGGCCTCACGACTTGGTTACACAGCAGACAAGCTGTCCAGCCTGGCACAGAGCATGGCAGGTAGGCCTGGAGAAGAGGAAAGCATGCAAAAAGTCACTTAAGGCAGCAAAACTGCTGCTGGTTTGAGTTCAGTGTTTTTGTTTTTTTTTTTTTTTTTTTTTTTTTAAGGATAAAAAAGGGTCCCTGTTTCCCAAAAGTCTATGTGATTGTACATCACCCTGTCAGGAGCTGAGGTGCTGGGTACCCATGACTTGCCAAACTAATTGTGGCCTTTGCTGCCCCTAACAGCCTTGTTCTTGTTCTTAAACTTGTTCTTTGCAACCAGTTGCGAAATTGTTATTCCAAAATGCTTCCAGCATCATAAACCGGCCTGGACTGGTTAAACTGAGGGCATTGAAACACTCTGTAAAGCATCTGATGTGACTGAACTCTAGACTTCGTTGATGCAAGTTGTCAACAAAGATTGATACACTAGACACTGTCCTTAAAGGCTCTTGGATTCAGTGATGTGTTTTCATATTTTCTTCTGAAAGCTTGCTAGAAACCAGGGTCAGCTGGTGTCTGTAGGGCCATGTTCAGTCCTACTGCAGGGTAAAAGATGCCTCATCCCAAAGAGTTTGTGCTCGCTAGACACTGTGATCCACATGCATAATATATTTGTCACAGACCTAGTTCATATTTCAAGGGAAATGGCACAGAAATGTAAGATTTGGAGGCAAATCTTACAAAGCCCCTTTTAAGCTAGGGGAATGTGACTCCCAGGAATGTATTCTTCCAGATTTGGATATTCCAGTATCTTATTTTCCTGTCATTTAATGCAGCCTGAATCCTTCATATGCAATGGAGGTTCACTATAGTTTACTTTCTGTGTTAATGCCCTTGCCTTTAACAACTTACCCCATGCACATCTTAAATTGTAAATGTAATTGTGAGGTGAACCGATACAGACTCTTTTGGATAAGAGTACTTTCGCCTTGGAAGTGGCTTTTGTTCATTTGTTTGTTTTTCTACCCTATGTATCAGTTCCACTTGTCCCACACTTACCCTAACAGACAAGCAAGTGGCAGAGTTGATCTAGACTTTTATGGGACTATAAGCCCTGAATCCCACAGGCCTGATGCTTGTGATCTCTACATTACAGAGAGCAGGGAACAAGCTGCTCCAAACAGACAGCGGGACTGTGATACCCTGAAGAGAAATTTCCTCTTTACTTCCTTCCCGTTCACTTAAACTACTTTTTTCTCTGTTTCTGTCTAAATGTGAGAGAGGGTCCTCAGCTGACCTTGAAGGAACATCCATCAGCAATTTCACAAGCAACTGGGGGAAGGTTAATGGAAGTCTTGGCTTTGGGCAGCCTTTCTCTTCAGAGAGAAGACTGCATAAGTGTGTGAACAAGTAGAATGTGCCTCAGTCAGGAGGATTTTCCAGTACCCTAGGACTTCCTTTTTTGTCATAAAACTCAGCAGCTCCTGAAAAACTGAACTCTTACCCTATTTGTTTACTTTTTTTGTAGTAAAACTGGTTGAACAGAGGAAGCATGCAGAGGCAGCCACACTTCTGGAGCAATATACTCAGGTAACATAACCACTCTCCTGCCCATGTGCCAGGAATATCTGCTGTGCAAAAGCCAACTGTCTGTGTGCTCTGTTGTCCTGGACCACATGTCCCTGAGTAGGGACTTGCCCACCGTGAGTGCTCACCAAGAGGAGTCCGTGCAGTCAGTTCTGGGGAAGGCAGAGCTGGTCAGGCAGTGCAGTGAGCAAGGAGTTGCAGGATGCTGCGTCGCTGCGTTGTCAAGTCCATGTAGCTGTCTTGACTTTGACCGGAGACTGAAGCACACGTCCTGGAATAAGGAAGACTTAGTAGTTGCAGCCCCTTAGCCATACAGTAACCAAGTGACTCAACTTTGCTTTTTTTTAGGGGCTGGTACAGGTTGCATGAGTAGATGTTGGAAAATGGGCAGCTGGCGTTGTATGTGTGGGTGAAGGGAGCCACAGGAAGGCTTGCTCAGAGCGGTTTTGGAGCAGAGCAGTGATTGTTGTAGCCATGAGCTCGGGGATTTTGTAATGCCTTGCTTTATGCCTTGCCTTATGCCTTGCCCTATCTTTCTGTCGGTTTACCCTTGCATTCACGATGTGTGCCATGCAGGCGAGACTAGCAGCGGAGCTCTGCAGAAGCTGTAGGACAAGAGGGAAGGGTTCCCTCCCTCCAAATGGGCCACTTACAAGTTGAAGACAACAGTAATGCACTTGAGAAAGATGCACTTGCTGTGATTTTTGTTGCAGATTAGACCCAAACTGCAGGCTCTGAGAAGCTGCCTTCATGCTTCTTGGTCACGTAGTGAACTTATCTTTGTACTGCCCCTTTGAATGTGCCGTGGATGCCAAGGCTGTGTTTTTGCACAGTAGTTTTGAGCAGAAGGGGAGAGGGAAGAGGAAAGAGGAAAAGTCCTGGTTTGTGTTGGTTTGTGTTGTTTTTAATGTCAGCACTTCAGAAGTGCCTGGCACAGTAGAGTTTGCCTGTGCTGACTGGGGCACTGCTGTGTGGGAGAGTGCATCAGGACAGATGTTACAGGGATGTCTGTCACCAGCATCAACAGAAGATAGTAAACAGCACATGGTTGCCCTTTCCTTCCAGAACTATGAAGAGGCTGTTCTTCTGCTCTTAGAAGGGGCGCTCTGGGAAGAGGCTTTAAGAATGGTAAGACATTTCAGAGCAGGAAAACTAACATGAAAAGATTATTTACAGTGCGGGAGTAGGGGGATGGGATCTGGGTTGTGTCCTTAAATAACACCCTGCTTGCTTTTTCTGTTCTTTGTTGCCTAGATTCACAAATATGGTAGGTTGGATATTCTGGAAACCAACTTCAAACCTGCCCTCCAGGAAGGTGAGTCTGTGCAAGAACCAAAGTCTTGCTTGTGCTGTGGAGGAGGAAGTCAGTCTCCTGTGGGGCTGTGAGGACCTGTGGGAACAGCTCTGCTGCTGGAAACTGTGTGGATGGCTCCTTTCATTCCACCTTACTCATGGTGGCTAATCAGCCACATTTGGCTCTGCTGAGGGAAGCTGGAGACTCTGCAGCATCACAGATACTTTATAGCTTAGTTGTGCTCCTTATGAGCCTTTCCAGGGCTCAAGATCACCAGTTGCAATGGGATTTGTGTGTACAAGTCCATGAACAAGCAGGAGTGTCCTTATTCCAGAGCAAATGTGTGGAGGCAGAGCTCTGGGTGGAGAAAACTCTCCTAGAAGCCTTTCTAGAGAGAATGTCTTTTAAAGTATGGTTTGATACTGTATTTCCCCTCCATTCTAGAAAGGCTGGTTTGATGCTCTTGAAGGTTTTACTTTCTCTGAGCAACTTGTGCTGTGGGCAGTAAGGTCTATGAAATGAGGTTGGAGGAGTGCTCAGGATCCTGAAATGTAAAGAGGTTGGCTACAGAGCACTGTGTTCTCACTGTATCACAAACACACACTTGTTCTCCAGGTGCTTTTTGCCACCTTAGCCCAATCTGAACCTAGATGTGTCTGGTTTGATGGAATCCTTTATTGT
Organism: Crypturellus soui; assembly: GCA_032275445.1. NCBI lineage: Eukaryota > Metazoa > Chordata > Aves > Tinamiformes > Tinamidae > Crypturellus > Crypturellus soui. The sequence goes on along the minus strand of JAUBNY010001106.1, from coordinate 1,640,479 downwards.
AAACTTTGAATTTTCTTATACTTAAGGGTCTTTTTATGTGTTTTTGCACTTGATTTATGAATTTATTGAAGGAGAGTTCTGTTCAGAATGCTTGAAGTTGTGTAGAAATGGTCTTCTAGCGCACTTGTAAGGATGTTCCTACTCTTCCCTTGGACCTGATTGTCTCCTTGGACAGCTCGAAAAAGTCATATCATGTTCCTGGATTCTCAGAAAACAACCTTCCTGCGCCATAAGAGCCGACTGCAGGTGGTCCGAGAGCTGAAAGAGAAGGCCTGTGAGGGCCTGCAGGGTTCGTATTGAAATGCATATGACTCTCTCCAGTGTAAATAACTGTCATCGTTTTTTCCTTTGTGGTTTCTATTTGTGCTGCGAGTCTTGTTCCCCTCTAGCTCCAGCAGTATCCTTGGAAACCTGCTGTGGAGTTTTTAGATCGGGTATTTGCCCTGTATAGCTTGGGGAGAAGGGGCCGGGACATGCTAAAAAACAGCATTACAAACCACTGTGTTCTCCCTCCATCTGCTCGGACCGCTCTGCTCGACCTTGGTGGTTGTGTAAATGCAGTTAGTCGTTTTCCAGGCCACCCCTGTCACGGTGCCCGCTTGGCCGGGTCAGGACGCGCTCGCGCTCCTTGTGTGCCGGGTACCCCCGGGCACGTCCGCCCGCCCTCGTGCGCAACCTCCGCGCCGTGACGGAGCATTCTGCTCTCAGACGTGCTGCGCGGAGATGCCGTCTTCCCTCTGGATTTGCTCTTTAATAATCTCAGTTGTCAGCAGGGCAAAGCAGCAACATTCCCCTCGCAGTTGCTGTTTTCTCCTGTGTGCTGGCTGGGCTTGGCACAGAGCCATGAGGCTCACAAGTGGCATTAGCTAGAAAGACTCTGCCTAAGCTGCATCTCTAACAAGCTGCATAGATTACCCAGATTGAAAGAAAAAAAAAAAAAAAAAAGCAACTGTGGCCTTTTTCCATACTGGTGACAATTGTTTGTGTGTTTTGCAGATTATGAAATGCCAAATTGTCCAGAATTGGATCTTATCTCTGAAACCAGCAGTGTCGTGACAGCCAGTGACATGAACAGCAAATATTCACACAGCAATTCAAGAATATCAGCGTAGGTATCTGCCTCCAAATTAGGCGGTGGCTGCCCTAGCATCAGCCCTCGTTTGGGAGGGCAGCTTGCTCATGCTTGGCATGCTCCTCCCTGCAGCTGTGCATGCTTTGAATCCAGTTTTAATGACATTCATTTTATGGTTAATTTGCCTCTTACTGGGAGGGGAAGAGCAAAAAAACGCTGGTATCTGGAGGTGCAGCAGGAGCTGAGTGCCCACCTGAGCAGCTGTGGGCACAGACTCCAGGCAGGAGCTTTGTAGGTGCCAGGCACGTTGTCAGGATAGCTGCAGGAGGCTCTGCACTGAATGCAGGAGTAGTTCCTCAGACAGTTACGGTTCCTGCACTAGGTTTTTTGTTCTTTGACATATTTTCCGTTTGATAGATGGATGTTGCAGCCCAGCTTCGTTCTGTTGTCTTTCTACCCGGGTTATCTGTGTTGCTTTTGAGCGCTCTCTTGAATACCAGTGGTGTGACGTGGGGTGTGTGGTTGTGTTATGGGCTGGGGTGGTTCGCAGGAACACTCCTCAGTTCAGACATCGTGCCAGGATGCAGCTGTGCATGAAGTATGGGCTTTGTAGGGCACCACGGGTGTATTGGTGAAGCAGCACAGGAAACATTCCCACTGGGTATATCAGTTTACATTGTGCCTCCTCTTAGTGGGGGCAGTAAGGACTTGAGGAGTAATGTGAAAATGAATGCTGAATGAAAGCAGGAATCAGAAGCAGGGAAGACAGCTAACTCCGCCGGTGAGGTTTGCTTCCCTTTGAGAGTGCCCTGTTGCAGCTCGTGCTTGGGTCCGCATGGAATAAATGTCCTCCCTTTCCAGCCGATCCTCAAAGAACAGGCGCAAGGCTGAGCGCAAGAGGTACAGCCTGAAGGAGGGAAGCCCTTTTGAAGATGTGGCCCTTCTGGAAGCCCTGGGGGAAAGTGTCCGTGCTGTCGAGACTGTGAAGGGTAAGGCACCTGGGTCCTCATAATCCACCTTAGAGCTTACAGACAGTCCAAGCAGTGGGTTCCCATCGGGAGACGGGTAGGCTGGCAAGATGAACTGCCTGGCCCATCTACACTGCTGCCTGTGGCACTTTTCACTTGGGCACCAGCTTGGGCTAGAGAGCTGCAGTTCTGAGTCACTGCTCCCCTGTTGCAGCCCTGACACCAGAGCAAAGCAGCTGCTTATTTAGGACACTTGCCTTAATTCCCACTGCTGGGGCTTTTGTTCCCTCGTGCAGGAGAAATACACGTCCTTCTGAAGCAGCTGGTGCTGTTTGGATATGATGAGCAAGCTGGAGAACTGCAGCGAGCCCTGGAAGAAGTTTTGCACCTCGTGGAGACCTCGCTGCCCGAAATCTGGAGCGCCGAGCTGCAGCAGAGCGCGCTCAACCCGGTCCGTGCTGGTCAGCGGCCCCCACGGTGTCTGCCGCGCGATCCTGAGTATTCATCCACATTTGCCATTCCTCAGGAAACAGCCCCAAAACTCTCTCTGGCATTCCAGATCCGACCTTTTCTGCAGAGATCAAATAGATGTCCTGGGCCATACGTTATAAGATGCACCTTCTGAATTGCTATGCACTAGATAACCTAAAAAGAGGCGTAGCCTGTTATGTTCCCTAGGAGTCGTTTATTATGTTAGACAAGATCAGGTTTCATAAAGTTTGTGTCACCTTGTCTTAGTGATCCTTGTATGCCCCATCTTCAGCAATTGGTGAAATTGGTGAAGGAATGCTGTTTCCTTCCTTAGGAGTAGTGGTTAAAGTGTCAGTGCTGCTTTTATGTACTGAAATAACAGTTTGTGTGTGCTGGAGCATGTGTTTTGCTGCTTCCTACAGGTCCTGGGACCCAATTCCACTGCAAACAGCATTATGGCTGCCTACCAGCAGAAGCGGATGGTGGCTCCTGTTGTACAAGGTTAGTTTAGGCTCTTGATCAGACGTGGGTGTTGGATATGCAAGTGTACCCAGTGCTGTCGTGCCATGGGTTCATCAGCGCTGCTGGTTGCCAGCAGGTGTAGCGTATCTTCAGCTGAAGGAGATTCTTATTTTTTTTCTGGTGTCTTTTCCCTCCTCCTGGCGAGTGAGTATTGGGAAGCTTTTGTTTTATTTGCCCTGAATTCCTGTGTAAAAGCTATTGTCTGAAATGTGTTCCTGGCTCCCTGTGTAGGCTGTCTCTTGTAAGCAATAGGGAAGCTTTAATAGCTTAGTTAAACTTGAGTAGCAATTTCTAATAGAAATTGTTCCTTAGTGATAGAACTTAAGATCTTTTGTTCTGGGTGGTTTGGGGAAATTTTCTTTGGTTCAGAAGACTCAAAGTCGTGATTTTGTCATGACTGGAAGACCCATAGAGTGACTGCTCTGAGCAGTAGTGCTGGGCACTCTTCACTGCGGGCAGGTGGTCAGTGGCTAAAGAGAAATGCTTAACGTCTGAGACTGAATTCTTAGTTTCCTTGGATATGCACTACGTGCTGAACTAGCTAGGGGGTGGTTCTCGAAGTTCTGTCACTGTTGTCCTCGGCACTCACCCATTTCCCATTTGCCTTTCAGATCCAGAATTACTCATTCCACCAAGACTCAATAAAAACATCCAGTGGAAACTGCACCTGCTACAGTAATTAAAAGCCAAGGATTCCCAACGGACTCTGAACTGTAGCCTTTCATTTATTTTCATTACATTTTTATGGAAACCTGTGTTGTCCTGGCCTTCCTGATGCTCACACTGATCCCAGGGTTGTGCAGATCTGTGATCCCTCTGGCTGACCCACCTGCCACCCTGCTATCAAGGACAGACACCTCCCTGGCAGTGCACAGATGAGCGTAGGGTTGGTGGATAACAGCCTGTATGGCTCTGAACGCTGCTGTAGCGGCTGAACAAGTGGACACTGCGTTTGCTGCCCTGAGTTATTCCTTGAACTGCGGGTTGTCAGTAGCGGGTTTTCACCGAAGTCGCTTTGCTGCATCAGAATGAATGATCTTGCTGCATTCACAGCAGCTGCTGCACTGAGAATGGTGTCAGCTGGCACTAGGATGGTCTTGGGTACATAGTAACATATGAAAGGGAGGGGAGATGGGTGTCAGTTTCACATGGTGCTGGGCAACACTACCCAAATAGCTCTGACCTTAAAGCAAGTGGGGACGGAACTTAAAGCAGTGTCAGTGGCAGCTTTACCCAAGCTGGGCTCAGGTTGTACTGTGAGCTTTGAGGACGTGTTTCACCTGGAAGGTGCTCTGCCCTCACACCTGAGCATTAGTTTCTACCCCAGAATACTTCTGTAAAGGAAGGGGACAAGTTCTACAGTTGGATCGCTCTGTGGCTTCAGCCTCACTTTGTGCCACATTTTTTGTCCTGGAAGCTGTTGTGCTCAACACAAAACTCTCCAGTGTCAGCACAAGGAGCTGCTTCCTGTCGCTTTCAGGTGGCTGTGCCTGTAGTTTTCAGGTATTTCATTTCCATTAATGTGTATATTTTGGTTCTTCTGTTTCTCCATCATGTGATGGTTAAAGGAGGAGAGCCTTTGGTCTTAGATGTGTTTTGCTTTTCTCCCATCTTGGGTAAATCAGTTGAAATCTTTCACCTTCCCCACGGAAGATCAGTTTCTAAATCGTTTATCTTGTAAACCACCTCTGAAATAGGTCGTCTCCCCTCATCCCCTCATCCTACGAAGGAGCTTTGACAGAGGAGCATTAGAACTGGAACCAGCGCCTAGTAAGCGTCAGGCTCTGAGGCTCTCGGAGCAGCTTCTTTCACTGCTCCACGCAGGCAGGGTGTAATGCGCAACGTCAGATTTACTTGTTTGAAGACATGCTGTGTTACATGTGCTTTTCATTGAGCAGAGTGCTCCAGCAGTGTGCTGAAGCCATACTACAAGCGTACCAGTTAGTAAAATAGGGCATTTGCGCGTCTTGGGAATCATAATGTATGATCTTCATTATATGTTCACTGTGCTGGGCACCCTCAGGTGATGGGAAGAAAAATATGTGGGCTGAAACTAACTCAAGACCACTGCTGTCTTCAAAATTCTTTTATTTCTTTTTTTAAACTCAAAAGAAATACGGAGTCACCACCCCTCCATACAAGTCTGACTCGGGAAGACAGACATTCACACTCCTTTGAATAAGGCAAAGAGAAAAATAGACACCTGATTGATCTACTCAACTGTGATGATGCTGGTTGATCCACTCAGCTGATACCATTATCTAAGAGAAATTCCTCCCTTCCCTTCTCTGTTGAGGTAAATTCAGCTCTCTTTGCAATAGCTGGGGACAGTCATTCCCTACATTATGTCCCAGTCTTCATGGATGCCTCCTATGAACCTGCTTCTGTTGCAGGGGGATTCTCCATGGCTTACAATAACCCTACAGGGGAGAAGTCCTGCCGCCTGCTTCCCATTTTTTCAGTTTTCCTATTGTCCATTTTTCCAGTTGCTTAAGCAGCAACCGGTTAACTTTGGTGTCGTTTCTACGAGGATGCTCTTTGGCTTCCTCAGAGGTGCATTTCACCTCGAAATGTGCGCCGCCTTAGCTGCTATCTTGACAGGAACACGGAATTTGCTTTTTAAGTTTTGTGGAAGCTTTTGCCAAGTGGCGTAGTTATCAGTAATTGAGATAAGCTACTAAAACAAAAACATTCATTTAGCTTAAGAAATGCCCCAATGCCTGAGTAAATATTGCAGTATGAAAACCGGATTCTAATGAGAAGTAGAATGAAATCTACTCACGCGTTATGTACTGTCCAGCTTCATTAAACTCGATTAAAAAAAAAACCCTATGCACAATGTTGTGATTGCAGTATAGCTGCAGCAGAAGTCTCCTACTGTACTACCAACAGCTCTTGGCTTGGTTTAGGCACTGTTTTTATCTCCTGCCCACGCTGACCGGTCGTCCACCCGGCAGGTCGCAGTCAATTAGTTTCTTCCTATGGGGCAAACTCAGGTCTTGCTTGAGGTCCGGGGAAGTGTAACAGCATTTGTCTTTAACATCTTCCCTAATACCTAGCTGATCTGTGAACGTGTTTCCAGACTCATTCAGCAGCTTTGTGAAGTACCGTGAGACGTTCAAGCTGGCGTAACCTACCCTCCCCGTGATGGTAGGCCAGATATAACCAACCCTCATGGACAGGAGCCAGGTACGATGTGCTGTGGCTGCTCTCCACCACAAGAGTCGAGGCCCGTCCGCAGGAGTATGCGGAGAAGCGGGCCTGCTCAGCAGCGTGGATGTCGGGCACGCAGAGCCCTTCAAACTTCATCTCAGTGTACTTCTCCCTGTTCATGCGGGGACACAGAAGGATGTCTGACACCAGGACCACAAGGTCTTCCAGCTGAATCTTCATCTCTCTGTGGAGAACATATTTCTACGTGTCTTGGACCAGTTCCCGTCCACCACTATCCCCTGTCTTAATGAACTGATAAGCTCCCAAGGCTCAAGGGCGGTTTGTACCTCCATGCCACGAAGGTTTCTTCTCGCTTGGTCCCCATCCTACCTGTGTCCTGTGTCTGCCTTCCAACTGTTGATGAAAGCGCATGGGAGGGCCTGGCCCGAGCTCCCCAGCAAGGCCATACTTAGAGCAACCAGTGCCCATATCTGTGATGACGGCTCTCATTTCCTTCACAACCCTGGGGCTTCCCTTGGGCTACGAGGGGGCTGCAGCTGCGATTCCCTTGCAGCTGGTCCTGGATGTGCTCCTCATGCTTCCGCCCTCGCCGCTGGGGCCGCGGGCAGCTGTCCCGGCGCTGGGGACTCCCCACTGCTGCTGATGTCACCCATTTATGACAGTGGGGCCGTCTGTCTGAAATAATAGCGTGTTTCTTCCCCTTCTGTGCTCAAACTCAAGTCTGGAAAAGCACCTATACTTCTGAATCAAAATAAATCCCCTCTACCCCAGATGTCCTTTCACTATACGGACACGCATGGGTATGTCACAAAGAAACTGCAGATAATCTCCAATTTGAGAAATCACTTTTATTTTTCTCTGTAGTATTACAAAGTTAACGTACTGCTGCATCCAGGCCACCCTTTCCCCAAATTATATTTGCCATTACGGGTAACAAGAGACACCCACAACCCATAACATTTCTATGTTTTAGGCTCAAATCTATACGCAAATTTCTAGAAAGTCATTTGGGCCGATGCTTAGAGAGATGAGTCTTTAACTGTGGGATAGTGGATAGGTTTTGTTTGCAGATGTGACATCTGAGGGGCAATTTGAGGAGTTCAGCGGTGTGTGCCTTCAGTGTTACTTCTCCCTTGCTTCTTACCATCTCTATCACATCTGAAATAAGAAGGGGTAATGCAGCCATGTAGCACCATGCAATGCTCTTTAACACTGTAGAACCTGTGCACGCTGCACTACAGGACAGCATGAGTGAGTATGGCATCCCTGATCCTTAATTTAAACCAGTCACAAAATTTGAGTTTATTTAGCTTTTCCCAACTTTAGTCCCCAATATCTGAAATTCTGAAATTAAATAAAACCTTTCATTTATTAGAATACAAACTGTGATGTACACATTCGTTTTGGAGCGAAAAGAAAAAAAAAAAAAAGAGTATAATACTTTTTTAATCATTACCTGTGGAGTTTAGGAAGTATTCTGTAGTAAAAGAATTCCAGTGCTTTTTTGTTTTCAGAGCAGGGGAATCAAAATCCTGGCTGATGACATGCAAATGCAGCTGACTGAAACAATGCATTGTTTAGAAAAGAAAGAAAAATATCTGTTAATGCTTGAAATTCTTTCACAGTATTATCAGTTGCAGACAAGAGAGTCTGACTGCCTCATTTTCTTATGTTTGTCCCAAAATCCTGCTACGGAAGGAACCTGCTCTGTGCTTTGGTAGCAGCCTCCTCTACTTTATGTTTCACTTAATTAGGAGTCAAGATTGTAGCTCTAGATAATGCACTAATGTTCAGGGACAGTCCAGCAAATGATAGTAGCTTTAATATACCAAAGCAAGTTCCAGAATGGGATTTTGCATCAGCAACTCAAAGCTAAGTTAGGAGGATCAGTTGTGCTTCAAATTGTCTTAAAGATTTAACCTCAAATCTGCATGTCCAGAAGAACAGGTTCTGCACGACTGAGCTCTATGGTGACTCATTCAGGTCTTACCTCATGCTGGGGATTGCATGGTAGCCCAGTCTGAACTCCAGAGTCTCCTTATCAGGGCACTGCTCAATCATTTTCTCCCCAACTGCATGCATATGTTCCAGGAGTTCAAGATGCTCCTTTGTGACTGACCGCAGGCTTGAAATGGAGTCCCACGGCAAGACGAGCCAGTGGTAACGTGCTTTGGGATATTTGTCTTTGATGACCACAGTCTTGTCATCTTTGTAAACCTGTCAAAAAGTAAAGCTAGATTTACTGAGTGGAAGTGTCTTATTCACTAGCGAGTTCTTGGAAATTCTGCTCCACCAGGCTTTGTAGTCACTGAAAGAAAAGTCCTGGTGCTACACTCATACAGAGCATGTAGGAATGCACTGGACTGGCTCATGCCTCGAGGATTCCTGGAGTGAAATGCAGATCTCAAGGGTAACACAAATAACGTGCACAGTGCTACAGATTTCCAGCAGCATCACACAGAAAACATCCGAGTCTGAGCACTTGGAGCTCATGCGAACACAATGCTTGGGAAGGTTGCCAAGAGAGGTTGTGGAGTCTCCTTCTCTGGAGATGTTCAAAACACACTTGGACGCAGTCCTGTGCCACATGCCCTAGGAGACCCTGCGTGTGCAGATGACCTCTAGAGGTCCCTTCCAACCTTAAGCATTCTATGATTCTATGATTCCAAACAGATTTCTGTCATCATGCTGTCCTTGCCCTGTTTTCACCTTGCCTGCCTTCTGCAGGAACCTGATGGAGTTGATGGAGTACCAAGCAGCAAAGCAAGTGGAGAGCAGGAGTGCAAGACAGTTACTGGTTACTAACTCTGTCAGTTCTGAAGTAGAAACTATGTTCTATGTGTTTCATATCTTAGCAGCATGTCTACCATTAAGAAATGGAAGATTTCTCTCTCATTTTTGCGAATTATTTTCCTAGACTTATATATAGAATGGAGCGGTCTTGTTCTACACTATAAAATTTTATTTTATAAAAAAAATGTGTTGAGTTTTTACCAACACCTAATAAAGCCAGTACTCAGTCACAAATAGTTATTTATACTCTAACATTTAAACAACAAATTTAAAATCAGATTGTCTTTTGACCATTTTGGGACATTTTGGAACATGTGAGCTTCTGCTTAAAGAATGAACATTAAACTTCATGTTTACAAGGTACATCAGCAATTCAATAGCTTTAGCATCCCTCAGAGAGAGACATATTTGAAGCTGCTGGCATTTCCTGGGTAATGGAAGTTCAGTTCCCCCAAAACACTACAACAACCTAATAATTTAGACTTGGATACAAATCAAGAAACTGGGAAATTCTAATCAGGTGTCCAGGGAAATGTTTTCACCCTGCAGTTGGTCATGCCTTTGAGATGTTCTGTAAGGCTGTGGGATCTTCATCCTCGTAGATCATCCCAGCCCAAAGACAAGGGCAACTCAAACCCATGCAAGTGACGGGACTATGTGAACAAAAGTGTTTTGTGATCTTGAGAACCGAGGATCATGTGTTTCTATCTATCCTCTCAGACACCTATAATCTCTCAAAAGTGCAAAGAAAAAGGTAAAAAAGCCCACAGACTCCTCTAGTGCTAAGGTGGCCACGCTGAGCAGAGTCCCTCACCCCAAAGCCAAGCTGTAGGGACTCTGGCCTTGTTCTATGACACAACAGGAAAGAAGTGACAACTTCTCTCAGCCAACACCTGCTGAAAGTAGCCTGGTCATGTAGAAAGCTGCATCTTTATGTAAAACTGCTGGAGGAACAAGTAGCCACCCCCCTTTCTGTTTTCCCAGACTGATGGGATTTGAAATGATGTCACCTACTTACAAATACTTGAAAGATAAACAAGGTTTTGAGGAATGTAACATAGCAAATTACTGAATTCCTCTCATCTCTAGTACAACTTTCCCATCAGCCTTTAAAGTAACCTACTTTTCTCAAGTATTCCAGTAGGAGCGCTGCTCGATAGAGAGCATTCTGGAATTGAGCTGTAAGGCTTTTTTTGACAAGATGCAGGCTATGCATTAGTCTTAGGTTAAAAACAAAATTTTTGCTTTTGCTCTTGGGTAAGGATGCTCTAAGAAAGCAAGCACATGTGGAACAGTTCTGAGATTTATATATACTAGAACCCCCAAAAACAGGAGTTGGCAGAGTCCTGCGTCTTGAATTGATGTCTCAGAAAGGTGTCAGGCAAAACCAGAGCTGAAGAGGAAGAATTATGTAACTAAGGGAAAGCACAGACAAAGGAAGACGCATTTGGAGCCTCTGCAGCAGCCTACGCAGAAACTACCCAGGAATTCCAGCAGGCAGAAAGGGTGGATCAGGAACTAGTTGTCACATCCTGCCAGCAGGATCACAGGCTTTCCTCAGTTCGGAGTTTACTGGAAACCAGGAAACTGCATCATGCTCAGAAACAAGATAACTGCTGGAAAAGAAAGCATGAACTTCCACTATGTGATCAGCTTCAATTCACACTATCCTTTTAGATCGTTTCCCACAAAAAAAAAAAAAAAGCAACCATGCTGCTCATCTATTTTTCCAATACCTTTCCCCAAACTTTGGGTCAGATTTGACAGAGCTAAGAGATAAAGGATAATGAAGTTCTGTGAAGTCTGTACAGCAAACGTCTAAATTTGCAATACCACAGAGAAAAAGACAAGCACAATTCAGCCCTTACATAGCAGCCCGCTGGTTCCTCAGATCATTAAAGTACGCTCCAAAAAGAAAAGTATCATTTCACTTTGTTAAATGGAAACTACTGCTACGTAACTATGAACAATTCCTACCTGCATATTTGGATCTTTCATGGAGTTCTTCAGGCCCTGACTCCAGTGTCCTGAATGTTCCTAAGACACAGAAGGAAAAAACATTTTGAAAAGATAATTAGGAATCTAATGATAATAAAAAATATTCTGTTAAAAACTATTATTGGAGCACAAATAAAAAACATCTAAATGACAGCTGATTTTTTTTTAAGAATATATGCCCTGTGATCTCCTCTCCCCAAAGCTCCTTATCGAAATCCCTGACAAGATACTGCTAAGATTCAAAGCAAATCTTTCAAATAGTGGAAAACACTCCCAAAGGGAGTCCTCTTACTTCCACAGAAGTAAGAAAGCACTGCTGGAGAAGATAACCCTAGGAGAACCAGCACAAGCAGTAATCCTAATACACTTACCATTTTGCTAAAAACCCCCTTGTTTGGAGATGCACTGGAACTGCTCAGTTTGTGATCTGCAGAACTGCCTTCCGCATCCACTTCCTCTGTCTTCATACTTTTTCTGTGCACATTTTCTTCATCACTAATTTCACTGTTCTCATTTGGCCTCTTTTTAGCTGGTGTTCTCTCTTCTGTCAGAGTTTTCCCCGATTCTTCAGAAAATTGCACCGTGTACGGGTAAAGTTGGTTCACAATATGCAAAACTTGACCTGGCTTCATTCGTACCTCTTTATCCTTGCCAATATCAATTAGATCAACAGTAGTTGGGTTAACGCCTATCTTTGATGGCAGGAGAGGAAAAAATAAGAGAGAGAACACAAAACATCTTGTAACTGCCATCACCAGCTCACAGTTGTCCTGAAAATATCACAGTCGCGGAGAGAAGTGCTTTGTGTCCACTGCATCCCTCTCCTGGCACTGACCCACTCTAAAGGAGTAAGGGCATTAGAAGCTGGAGGCACCTCCCTATAACCCCCTCTAAAACACCTCCCAGAGGTATCATCTCCCAGGGACTAAGCAGCAAAACTGTCCATGGGGTTACAAGATGACCTACACCTCACTGCCCCGCTTCCACACAAAAATAACAATAAATAAATCATAACTAAGAGGACTAAATACATGGAAGTGCTCTTTCTGCTTGTTTTGAGAGAGCAAGGAGCCCAGGCTCCCAGCAGCCAGCTGAATAAGAGCACATCACTGATGACACTTTCAAAATACCTCCTCTTCCGTAGGTCAAAAACAAACAAAAAATCTGGACAAGAAGAAAACGTCTACGGAAGTCCACCGGAGGCATCCAATATGAAGGAATGAAGGAATCAGCTCTTTGCTTCTCTCTTTCCTTCTTTTTTTCCAAGTCATGCCTGATAACCCTTCCCCAGCCCACACAAGCCTGTACTTAAAGCAGGAGATAACACCACCCTTCTTCTCAGAGAGGCTAAGCCTCTGAGGATGTTCACCCTGGCACGTGTCAGCCTAGGTAACTTGTGGTGTTTGCAGTGTGGACACAATTTGTTTGATCATGGGAGTGACCTCAGGGAAGTAAGGAGTCTCTAGTTTCAGCAAAACGATTTTGGTTAATGTTTATATGTGGTACAAACCTTAGGAAATCAGATCATGCCTGGGGCTGGATGTTTCATTGGCCTGTGCTGCACCTCTCCTCACTGCCCGCGACAGACCCCTGGTAACAGGCAGAGACATCTCGGCCACAAATCTGCACCCGCATCGAGTGCATGTCACATCCCGCTGACCAGAAGGCTCCTCAGCCACTGATTAAAGTAAACCACAGTGGAAGCAGCGACAGAGCAGACTGTGAGAACACACTGGCTGCTGCCACCAGCGGATACTCTCTGGCCTAAAATTCCAGTACTGCAGAATCCAAACTGTTCTTATGGACATTTTCTGTGAAAGCATGTCTACGGGTTTCTTGCAGAAGTCACCATACACCAGTGGCTCAAGCCCTTGCTGAGCTCTTGGGATGTTTTGATGGAAGCTGTTGCTCACCAGTAGATAAATGTGTATGCTGATGCTGCAGGCGCACACACACATCCAGCACCTGAAGCTGGAGAATTTTCTTTTTGTGTTATCTCAGGGATACTGGGCCTCATAAGTAGGGGGCAGGAGGCCTGTGTCTGAGCAGTTGACAACACCTGAAATCTTTCAGCGCTGCTCCAAAACCAAAGAGGTGACCAGAAGTTTGGCACTATAAGCCTTCAAAACAAAAACCTTGGGGAACTGCCTATTCCCACCAGCATAAGAATCATCCAGACCTTAAGTGAAGGGCTGCCTCATCTTTAGAAGTGCAGGAAGGATTAGCGGAAGAACACTGAAATCTGCAGGATGAATTCCCTGAGGGAAGAGCAGACTGAGGATTTACAGCAAAACCCCCTGGCTGCAGCTCCAGGTGTATGGAAGGAGCCCAGCAGCTCTTGCACTGAGGTACACAAATAAAAAACATCCTTTCTGAGGGGGACGTCACTTTCATCACAAAACAAATGGCTTGGGGCCCTTCAGACTCCATGTTCAGAGACATCACTTGCAGTTTTTGTGGAGCAGAAGCGTAACCACCACCATGGTAAGTAACAGAATGTTGCCCATCCTTTGGAAAACATACCTGTTTGACGGTGACATACTCCTTGTTACAATCTGCTTTCAGCTGCACTGGAAAGGAGGAAAATAAAAAAGCAAGGAATGTAAATAAAACGGTCAGAAAGACAGAAAACCCTACTTTATTTTAAGCACGTGCTACTTTCTGAGAAAATTTGCTTGAGTATTTTTAAGAAGGCTTTTGCCATGTTGTCACTGCTGGTAAAAGGGGACTAACCGGTATGACTGAGTCAGAGCTGCACATCTGATATTACGGATCAGCAAAAAGCCTGCATCAGAATAAAGGCAAATTCTACTGAAAAAATCTACAAATGCCTACTACTCTCATGAGTGCTCTGTCACAACATGGCATGGGAAAGGGCTGTGTCTTGAAGGGGAGAAACGTAAAGTGAGGAAGATGCAAAGGGAAGTACTTTACAGACTAGAGGGCAATTTCTGCTAGTATATCTACAAAATACCAAGTCATACTGCAAGGTGGTTGGCAGAACACAGGGAATGTGTCCAAGTGAGGATAAAGGCAGTGTAGGACTCTGCACCCGGGGACCTGCGTTCGGGCTCAGCACGGTAGTTTATAAAGTCAAACACCCCATGGTACTTGGAAAGCGGGAAGGCTCTCGGGACCGTTGTGCTTTATATAGATCTTCCCAAGTGCTTGCAAGGACCCCAGTGGCTCCAGGACGGTGCTGGGAGAGGAGAGGCCAGACTCCCAGAGCATGCCCACAGGGCCCTGCTCAGAGCCCAGCGTCGCACTGCTGTCTCCGCCTCAGCACCACACAGAGCGGGCCTGGAAGCGAGGCCAAAACGACGTTCCGCGGCCCCCGACGCGGCTCTGCCGGGCGCCAGGTAGCAGCTCACGGCCCGCAGCGCAGCCGTGAGTGCCGCGCCGGCCCTTACCTTGCTGCCGCGAGCACTTCCTGTCGCTGATGCCCGTCTCCGGGCCGCGGCCGAGCACCACGTCCCGCAAGTGCGGCAGCTGGATGCGGGCTCCGCTCGGCCCCCGCGCCACGAGCCAGCAGAGCCTCATGGCGGCGCCGCGGGGGGGCCAGGCGCGCGCGAGCCGCCTCGCCGTGCCGCGAAACTCGAGGCGAG
>JAUBNY010001106.1:1601614-1619800 GCA_032275445.1 Crypturellus soui | reverse complement strand
CTAACTGATCACGCTGCTTAGTGTTAACATATCATCTTTATTTATCATTGGGCATGGTCCTTTCACTGCTTCTCTCTGACTCTTTCTGTTTGGTTCACTCTCAGACAAGATGAAGATCTTATGTTGTCTATGGATCTACAACTGGTTGAAGCACTATGTGGCTTTCAAAAACCTATCACAACACTGGATAACAGGACTATAATCATTACATCCCATCCTGGTAGGTGTTGATTTGCTTTGTCAAATGCCTTTGCATCTAGCAAATGTGGTCTGCAAAGTAAACAGTACATTTAAGGGGAACAAAAGCAACTCACCAACTTTGCATAAGAGATGTGCTGGTGCCAAGTATTTTTCCTAGTCTTTGCAGTACAAATTTTTAACAAATAAGGATATTTTTGGGTAGTTGTCAGCACTAGCTAACTCTTTTTTTGCATGATATAGTAACAGACCTTACCTCATGGACATACTTATATCCTGAGGATACCTCATGAGAATTGAAGGTCTCTGAAAACTACTTTTTCAGCCTTGGAACTGATGGAGCACTTGACGTATTTGTAAGTATGCTTCCCTTGGGAAGCATAATGAGGTTAAAAATGTAATGTAGATATCAGCCTGCTCTCCTACTCAGAAGTTGACAGGCAGTGTGTCCTTCATAGACTATTATCAGTGTAGCTGTCTAAACACACTGTAGAAGGTTACCTAAATACATGCTGGAGAGAGTTAATGTTAAAACTTCTTGTGTTCCCTATGTGAGTCCTTTGCTTTCTTGCTTTTGACTTGTCTTTTTTCTTTAGGCCAGGTTGTGAAGCAGGGGGATGTTAGGTATGTGTTGAATGAAGGTATGCCAATTTATCGCAGACCCTATGAAAACGGGCGACTGTTTATAGACTTCAGGGTAAGTGTGTATCACCGAATATCCCACATGCATCTGATAACTGTGTTTGTTAGATTATATCTGACTATATCTGACCAAAGCAAGAGGTTTCCAAACAACCCTGTAGTGAAAATAAAGTACCAGGAGAATTTCTTTGTACACACTGTGAATTTCCATTTGCTTGACATGTTTATTTCTATGGGAAGTTAACTTTTTGCAGGCATGAAAGAGTGGCACATTGATGTAAAACTGTGCTGAAGAAAAACAACTTAAGTAATCTGTGATAAATCTGACTTTGGAGAGAGGAAAAAAAACCTCACAAAACCTGTCTAGTGAGATGGAGAGAGGTCAGTTCTGGCAAACCTGAGTAACTGCAGTTCTTGATGATTTCAGGTAATCTTTCCTGAGAGTGGCTTCCTCTCCTTGGATAAGCTGTCTTTACTGGAAAAGCTGCTTCCGTCAAGGCAGGAGATAGAAGAGACTGAGGAAATGGAGCAGGTGGATTTAGTGGACTTTGATCCATCCCAAAAAAGGAAACACCACTATAATGGAGAAGCCTATGAAGACGATGAGCATCACCCTAGAGGTGGTGTTCAATGTCAGACATCATAAAAGAGCCAGTGAATAACTCGTGATGCTTGTTTTGTATGCATTAGTGGATGAGTGAAGGACTACAAGCAGTTAACCCTCACTTCCCGCTACTTGTTGTTTATTCAGCCATAGTTGTTTCTTAAAGCATAAAGAAATAAACTAAGTAATTAAACTGACTTTGCAATTTGTATGAAGCTCCAGGAGGCAAACTCAGATGAAGTTGAATTGCACTTCACCCCTGCCTGTTGGTCAAGAAAACTGCCCTGCTTGTCTTTATTTCAAGCCTAGTAATTCCTATATGTGTGCAATTGCCCAGGCTTAGACTAAGATTGTTGTGTTCTTTTTGGTATTCTAGATCTTATACTCTGTTAATGAAGTATGCACAAGTACTTACGGTAAGATGTAGTTAAAATTTTGTACTAATTAGAATAACTTGTTACTGTTCTGGGCTTGTACTGGTGTTTATCAAGCGAGGCCTGGCTCCAGCGCAGCCACATCGTATGTGAACCTGAGAAGGATGTGGTCGGTCTTCACAGGCCTCTCAAAGTCATGCAGTTCACCAGCTGTCTCAAGTTACTGCACTTAAGGTCAAACAGTCCCGTGGTGGCCCTCCTTGGTCCTGGTCCCGGAGCTAGATGTGAAGCCCTGTTTCAGCATTGACTGTTCTGTGGTTGCTCCTCTCTGACTGCTTGGCTGCTGCGGGGCCTTTCCCTACAACACAGGATTAAAAACCTCCAGGGCTTATTGACTCAGTGCTGCTGTTTGGAAGCGGTTCAGCCTGCCAGCATGCGAAGCTCAACTTCCCTCTGATTACTGAAATTACATATCCTTAAGTGGTATGGGAATGAAAGCAGCAGCCTCCCTGCTGCTGGGAGAACACGAGCCTGCAGAGGAGAGAGCTGTAGATGTCAGTGAATGCAAGCAACTGATACATCTAGCTTGTTTTTAAATTCATGTATTGTGCATTATTTTAAGCTGACTCTTGGAAAAATTCTGTATGAATGTTCTAATTATTGTAGATGAAACATTTCCAAAATAATTACAAAATTGTTCATTGTGTCCTTTCTTAGACCAGATGTTTTAAAGAAGCCAGCCTGTGAACTTGCATTTTAGACAGATAGTGACAGACAAATCTCCTCAAAAATGCTCTTTCATTAAAAAATGCTGATGAGACATGTTCAAATTTAACCACCAATGTGGTAGTGTGGTCTTGTATTACGAATTATGATGCCTTGGGTTGCAGTGTGTGCTTGTATTGCTCTAAGGGAAAAGTGTTAAAACTGGTTCAGTTTTCCTAGCTGGAACGGGCTGGCACAAGGGCAGTGTGTCTGTCCTGTAATTTAAATTTCTGAAGCTGGGAAAAACCACAACTTGAAAGCATCTTTTTGGGCAGGCTTGTTCATCCAGCCCTTGTTATGAACAGTACAGACTTCATTTTACAGTGACAGCTCTTGAAATGGCTCCAACTTCCAATGTTGTTCCCTTCCCCAGGCCTGCAGCTGAGAGATGCTGTGATTCACCTGCATC
This sequence comes from Crypturellus soui, assembly GCA_032275445.1. Classification (NCBI taxonomy): domain Eukaryota; kingdom Metazoa; phylum Chordata; class Aves; order Tinamiformes; family Tinamidae; genus Crypturellus; species Crypturellus soui. The sequence continues at coordinate 1,616,808 of JAUBNY010001106.1, read as the reverse complement.
TTCTCAAATTCTTTGTCACAGCAGAAGTTAAATTCTGCAGTCCAGACTGCATTCCAGAGTGGAGCTTGGTAGCCAGCTCTGGATCTGTGAATAGCAGGAGCCTTTGCTCCATCAGCCCTTCAAGGGAAGGAAGCCCTTACATGGGCTACAGCTTTTGCAGAAGTGTCACCTTACAGCCCAGTCACCACCCTGCTTCAGAACTGCTGGCTGGCTGCTCCTTAAGGTGAGTGACAGAAAAGTCAGTCTGGGACATGACATAACCAAAGTAGCTGCTTGAGGTGCCTGCTGGGTGCTGTCACATTGCAGGTGGCTGTCCAGCAGAGCAGAACCCATTCCCCAAGCCTTTCCCTCCCAGGGCTGTTTTCCTTTCACCCGGTCTGTGGCTGCATCACTGCAGGTGGGTCATACATCTCTCTCTGCCTTTGTGTTCAAGAGGTAGAGAAGCTCTGTGATGGGTGGGCAGGTAGAACCCAGACCATGTCTGCCTGATGAGGTGCTATGATCTCTGGCTGTGTAGCCTGCAACCTCGTGCTGCTGGCTGCTGCTGCTGCTCGGAAACCACAGGGTTACAGAACAGCTGAGGGTGGAAGGGACCTTTAAAGACCATCTAGTCTCTCTACCAGCCCTCTGCTCAAGCAAGGTCAGCTGGAGCAAGCTGGGCCTGACCGTGTCTGGGTGTCTTCTGAGTATCCCCAAGGAAGGAACTCAGCAGCCTCTCTGGGAAACCTCTTCCAGTGCTGCCATCCTCAGAATCAAAAAAAAAAAAAATCTCGTTAGGGTCAACCAGAACTTCCTGTGTTTCAATTTTAACCCAATGCCTCTCATCTTGGCACTAGCCCCTGCGCTGAACGCTCTGGTCCCAACCTCTCTTCAGTTACTTACCACAGTGATAAAGCTCCCCCACTCCTGGTATTTTATGATGCTCCAGTCCCTTAGTCATCTTAGTCCTCTTTGTCCCTTTGCTGGACTCACTCCCATAGCTCCATCTGCCTCCTGCACTGGGGAGCCCAGCACTGGACACAGTTCTCCAGCCTTCCATCGCCTCCCATCTCAGTGGACAACACCGGCCCTCTGCTCTAGGAGATGCTCCTCCCAGCTTCCTCTCATGAGGAAACTCACTGTGGGGTCACTCTGTCCCTCCATCCAGGTCACTGATGAATAACTGACCAGGACCAGAGCCACTGCTGACCCCTCATTACAGTCCTCGAACTTGGCTTTGTGCCTCTGAGCGCTGCTGTTCAGCCAGTTCCCACCCATCTCACCGGCTGCTCATCTTGCCCTGCTTCATCAGCTTCCTTACGAGGATGTTATGGGAGACAGTGCCAAAAACCTCTACATTGACCCACACAGATGTCCCTTCATAGAAGGCTATCGAAATGACTACATATGATTCCCCCGTTTCATGTTCTTGCCTTTCCTTCACAGGCTTGGAAATGGTGTCCAGGATGGGCTGCTCCATCACCGCTCCAAGGATGGAGGTGAGGCTGATGGAGCCTGGGACCTCCTTCCTGCCCTTTGAAGACTGCCATGACATTTGCTTTCTTCCACGCTTCAGGAAGGGAAGACCATGACCTTTCAGAGACGACTGCAAGTGCCCTTACACCAGCCAGCTCCCCTTACACTGCTCGCGGCCACCTACGGACTTGTCCGTGTGTACTTGGCTTTGTGGAACACCCTAACTAACTGATCCCAACACAGCACATCCCAGGGAAGAATCTTCCATTCGCAGGGGAATCTTCCCTTCTCAAGCCTTTCTGCCTGTTCTCCGCAGCCTCGGCTTCCTGAGGGCCGTGCTGGTCTTACCATAAAAGTGAAGATTTCTCCCTTTCCTGTATCTGTGGTGACGAGTGCTGCAGCCCCCTGTAACAGGAGGCCCGCATTGCCCTGCACTTCCTTCCTTTTGTCAAGGAGACATTTCTAGGAGGCAACAAAAAAACCCCACTCATTACATGTTAATCACAAAAAGGCTTCTATGAGCAGCTATGCCACCACCATCTCTCTTTACAGGTAGTACCCTGGAACCAGAAGATATATAGCTTGATCTTTCAGCATCTTCTTCCCTATAAATGACTGCAGGTATTCTCCTTCCCCGAAGGAGTTTCCACAGAGGTGATTCAGGCTTCAGCTGATCTCTCTCTTATGGATCAACACAGTTGATTCAACAGATCAACGTGTCTGAATGTTCTTCACAAATGGCAAGCTGGATTTAGCACCAGAGCAGGCCTATACCTGATAGCTACCCGTACAAAATACTTGCCCATAAATAAATACAAATAAAAATCAAGTTCTCCCCACACTTACAACACTGGGCAATAATGAAGGTTACTTATTTTTTGTGGAGATGGTAGCAACTCCTCTACATTCTGCAGGTACAGACAGATGCTGCTTCCTTGGAGACAGGATAAAATTCAACCATACCCACTGCGGGTAGAGAGGGATTAAATCACTGTATAACGTGTGGACCGACCTACAGGACCTTCCTCACGTATCACTCTACAGACACAGAATTTTGCAGATCTATAGGGGTTAAAGAACTAGCTAGCTCGAAGGGAAATGATTCACCAAGCAAGGCCAATATGCGAGCATTGAACAGTATTTTCTTTAATGCTTTAACTAAAGCATTAAATATAGATATTCATATCTCACAGATAAAACACGACACCTAGCATATTTTCCAGAGGCAAAATCTCTTTCTAAACTATGTTAAAAATTTAGACATTAAGAATATTGTTGTAATTGTGTCAAATACCAGATATTTTTTACCAAATGTGGCTGCATTCAAGGAGATAAAATCTTTCCAGCACCCTTCCATATACATTAGTACATTTCCTTTTTCTATCTCTTGAGTACTTAAGGCAAGACAGACTTTGAAACACTTAAATAAAAAGGTAAAACATGCCAGATTTTGTCTCTCTCATTTTAAATCTAGAAAATTTATTTCAATCTTAAAATATTGAGAATTTTGACAGAGTGTTCTCTCTGCTATAACTGATTTTGTTTTAAGGAGCAATATGAAGATCTTATTTACATTGAGAAAAGGGGAACTCCATGAAATCCGAAGCAGAAGTGAGCCACACATTAGATAATATTGAAAATATTTTGTCAAGATCCTCTCCTATATGGAAAGTAGAAACTGCCAAAGGAGCATGTAAATTATTTCTGACAAATGAACATATTTTCATGTAGAAGAAATAATCACTTTTTGCTACCTAAAAAAGTTTTATTGCCATACCTCATGAAATTAAAAAAAAAAAACACAACTTAAGAACTAAAACATCACAGCTTAAGCAGAACTCAACACTACAGCCGTAGTGAACAAGCTATGTTCATACAATACTATGTAAGAATTTATGCCACATTCTGCATTTCCTTAGACATGAACACAGACCAAATAAGCATACAGGTCAATGCCAAAAGATGTTAACCACAGGCATTAGGACCAATTCCATCAGCTGAGATGAAATGGTAATTCAAATTGGAATTTATTAATTCACAGAGAAACTATCGCTGTGTGAGAGACTACTGTTGCAGGAAAGCATTCTACAAGAAATGAGGACAGAAAACAGCACACCAGATTCCAATCTGCATGCGTCCATCTGATCGTTACAGGCAAAATCTTGAATTCAGCTGCATGCTGGAAAAACTACGGATGGATTTGAGAAGATTATGTTGCACCATTTTCTCCAGTGGCCAGGATCGGGATCTCAGACAGAACCATCACCTTCAACACCAAGGCTAAAAGCTTCTTTTATCATAGTGTGGGACCTAAAGTGTTTCCCTTATCTACAGCCAGGGGTATGTGCGATTAAAAACTTTTACAAATATTATTTAAAGCTCCAGTGTGCTGTTCCCTTCTTGAGGGCATGAGGACAAACTTAAATGCCAAGTACTAATGCAAGCGCCTCATCTCAGCACTGGGAACTATGTTAAAATAGGCCTTGCACATTCTAAAATGTTGCTCCCTTGAGACCAGATTTGGTCGTAAAGCTGGTCCGAACATACTGTGTATTCACAGGACGGGGTATCAGATAATTCTTTTATTGTCTGAAAGAAAAATTAAAAGAAAAGCCAAATACTACAGCTCCCTGCCAGATGAGGCAGATTTTGAGAGGGAAGTGCTGGGTGATGGGAAAGGGGATGAGGGATGGTTCCATTCAGAGAAAGCTGTATGACACTGCTTGACACATGTCAGAAGTACAGTAAAAACGAAACACAGCAAAACACACTGGACTAGAAATGCTTCTGCCTTAAAGCTGGGGACAAGTAGGTTCACTTACATTCTCTTCGTTTCAGGGGATGAGACAGACTTCTTATTCCACATCATTCACTCAAATAAAAAAAAGCTGCATTCTAGGAAATCAGGGGCCACTTATAAATATGTATAGTTCTAGCTCAATCACTTTATAAATGTAAGAAGAGTACAGACTTCAGGAGACAGAATAATCATTCCCACAGAAGTTGTTTCAGCTACTCTGCTACAAGTATCTGAAGTTAACAAGTATTTGAAATTAATCGATGCTGTACGTAGCATCAGCCTAAAAAATTTTAGACCAACAATTACAAAAAAAAAAAAAAAAAAAAAAAGTGTTTGCTGGAAACCTGAACTGAAAATTGAGCAAGTATCAAGCTCAGCGGATTTAGACCTCGTAGAAGCACAAACATCAATACCCTGCATACAACAGGCACGCTTCACAGCTCGCTGAAATGCAAGCTATGGCTTCCAGAGCTTGAGGAGCCCGTCCTCGCTGTAGGTGGCAATGAGGTTCTGGTGGGGGTGATGAGCGATGCCGATGACGTCTTTCTCGTGAACCTAGGGAAGAAGCAGAAAGAAGTATCAGGAGACGCCCCTCCTGGCAGCAATGCAGGCCAAGTCATCTCTCCAAACAAAACCCAGATCTCTTCAAACGGGAAGAGAACAAACAAGAAAACAGAACTAAGGTTTAACATGTTATACGCACACAACAAAAGCAGGGGAAGACAAAGCCTCAATATTAAGCTCTAGTTTCCCTTGCAATTGCTGGTCATGGAGGAGGGAGCATAATGACCACTTACACTGACCAAAATGCACTACATGTAAAGGTTGCTTATTAAGCTCCATCATTCAACTGGTATCTCTCTTTATTTAATCCAAGGCTAACTTAGAAGAGCTTGGCCATGAGTCTCCATCAGCTGGAACCCAGGTCAAGATCTGTTCTAGCTCAACCAGTTTTGAGCATATTCACTCAGTGGTCTTGATGGGTAAATTTTCTCTCAAATTTTAGAATTAAGAAGTTTATATGAAAAACTCAACATATTCCACAGTTCAGGAGCATGTTTGTAACATGGCTGCTTGAGATGACAGATTTATGATTTATGAGTTTCTCCTCACAGACTGTGCAAACATCCACACCACCACTTTGGTCAAGCCCGTATTTCTAAGGATGCAGAAAAGCTCCAGCTAAGGACTTACTGTCAGAGTTCTCTCCAGCTTGCCAGTCACTGTGCTAAAGCAATAGAGCACAAAATCTTCACCAACACAGTAGATCCATTCACCACGGGGAGACAGGGCACAGCAGACAAAGTCACCACCTTCCCTTTTACCAGAGCTGAAGCTCCTCACAATCTGTAAAGACACCGCCACAGAAATATATTGCAGAATTAAACTGCTGCACATCAGTACTATGCTCAAGGTAAAATACGCAGATAGTACACGGTCTGCTTAGAAAACAGTATCTCTCTGTATCTGTAATTATATACTATAGCTCAAACTGTTTGAAAAAGCTGAGAATGTAGTAGTTTTCCATGAAAGCAAAACAGAGAAATAGGGCTTAACCCAAAATTAAGTTATGCCAGAAGTCTGGCATTCTTAAAAATGACCAAGGGATAAATCTGAAAGTTACTTGAAAGGTAACGTACTTGTCCCTGCATATTCATAATGACAACTGTATTTGATCTGTTGCAAACAACAAAGTGTTCAGGGTTTTTAGGCAGCAGAATGACACTGTTCACAGTAATGTCTGTCCCAGCAGTGCTGCCAAGGGATTTGAAGGTGTTCGAGCACTCTGTTGTCTTCACATTCCAAACCTAGCATAAAAAATAAACACAAAAATAATTAGGATTAGAAAAAAGGACTGTTCTTCAAGATGAGTGAAGATGCAGGATTAAGAGTTCTGAAAGAGATATATGAATTCCAAATATGGCAGTTAGAAATGGTGTTTAAAAACATAAAATTATCCCACTTATTTTGAAGTATACATACCATGAATAATTTAACTTATGATTAAATCAAATTTGAATTTCTATCACCACAAAGGCACTCTGGGTTGCTTCCACTAAGTCCCTGTTGCTAGGGATAAGTCCAGATTTGTGTTCTGGTTTCAGGTAGCATCTGTAAATACCTATGTGGTCACTGCACATGCAACCTACCCAAATTTAAATTAAAATCTGCTGAAAAAGTAAAGGTCTTGCTCATACGAAAGGGAAAGATGTCTGAGCTTAGAGCTATTTCAGGTACTAGAGCTACAGCGGGCTGTTCCAGCAGCTCTGAAACAGGAAATGGAACTGCCTGTCTGGTATTTAAAATGAAAGTATAACCAAACATCTGCGGAAGGTTTTTACATATTACATTCCAGTGCCATCAAAATGAGAGACACCATCTTCTTATGCTATCCTCACAATCAGCAGCAGCCCAAAGAACAGTGCAAGGTTAAAGTTATACTATTTAAAACTAACAAGATCCAATGCTTTCTCATTTCCCACATCTATAAATTTGGTATATTTTCTTGCCCCTCATAGGCTCTATCAACACTGTGCTTAATGCGTCTGCTTCTACATTCATATATTTAGTCAGTAATAGTCAAGTTAGTCAGTAAATTCTTATTCTATACTCAGTAGATTTATTTTTTTTGACTGAGATTATAAGGAGAAACCATCAGTTTCATTTTGAGTTTTATTAACATTGAATTGCCCAGTTTACACAGCTAGGGCCTCCTAAGCTCCAAGAAAAACAGATAGACAACAGAGTGAGCATGAAAACAAATAAACAAACAAGAAACCCTAATAATTCAGACAAGGCAAGCTCCACCTTCTAGGAAAAGGGGTTTCACAATCAACTCTACGGAACTGACAGAGGAACAGGCTGGTATTGCTCCTTTTGTAAGTGCAGCACGGCTGATGTGCAGAACGGCTAAAGGAAACCTCATCAGTTCTCACTTGAATCATTCTACAAGATTTATGAATATTATGAGATAATATGAGATATTGTGAAGATAACTCCAAGAAATACTTTCTCCAAGTACTTAGCAAACCTTCTAGAGCACACAAACACTTAACACAGATTATTTACAAAGAGTAGATGCTGTGTTACCTTCACGGTGCCATCAGAGGATGCACTTATAATATAGTGACCATCCTGGGTAAAAGTAGCTTCATTGACAAAGGAGGAATGACCACGGAATTCCTTTAAAGTTTTGCCAGACTTTAAGCCATGAATCCTGTAACACAATTGAGATCACGAGTGAGAAAGGAACGGATGTAGTGTGAAGCACTCTGTGGCCTAACTGTATTTTAAGCCTGAGTTACCTTTGAGAACAAGGGCCAGAATATTATATCCTAGAAATTGGTAAAACAGAATTATTACAAGCGCTCTTTCAAAGACAACATGCATTTCTGTGAAAGGCTTAGAGAAACACCAACAACTTTCACTTTAAAGGACAAGCAAACCATTCTGTACATATTATAAGACAGGATCAGAAAAGGGAAATCATGAAAATGTCAGAGGAAAAAATAAATAAGAAAAAGAAAGATTTGGCTTGGAAGAGGTCTGAGACCTTCGGGAGACTTCTAGTCCAATAAGTTACTAGTTCCCCATAACACAGCTAACATTTAAGTGAGGTTATCATGTTCAGGGCCTTGTCACCTGGGTTCAGAATACATACAGATTAAGATTTTCTCTGGGCACCTGCGTGAAGAGTGTGATACGCTCATTGTGAAAAATTCTCTGCTTGCACACAATCAGTTTTTTTCTTCTTCTGTATCTTATTTCATTCCAATTGCCTCCTGTCCTTTTGCTGTATGATTCTGGGAAGGGTTTCCCCAGTCTTTTAAAGGGAAATGATATTATTAGTCTATTTCAGTCTTAGCTTGTAGTATTTACTGGACACAAGATACAGTTTTCAAAGGGAGGTCAGAAGCCTTGAAAATGACATACCCGAATTCCTCCCTCTATTTACCAGCCTTGATTCAAACAGCCAACCTTCATAATCTCAATGAAATGTTTTTGTTACTGCAATCTAAACAGATTAACATCTCCAATTAAAGTGTTTGTGTAATGTGGTCACTGCATAGTTCCTCCCAGATCCATATTAAATCTTTATTTTCATCTAAAGCAGTAAGTAACACTGAGTTTTAGAGTAAGAAGCTCCTGAATAGTATTTCATAATCACTTTTATTTAAACCTGAAACATGCACAATTACTAGGATCCGTCTGCTTTGCTGCACAATCTCCATGTCCTGCAACTTCATGTTATTTTCATGTTCATGAAAGACACGGACAAGCTGAAGCACTGAGATAGCCAGAAAGCTAGCATAAGTCCAAGTGAATGCATAAGTAAAAGCTGAGGAGGGATAAGCATATTCATCCCAGGAAAGAAAGCTGAGGGAGGGTTGAACTGCTTCCTCTCTATAGGCAAAACCCAATATTTAAATGGTGGTGGTATTATAAATCAGAATAAGCACAAAGAAAACGAATTTGTAAACTAAAACTGATCCAAGTGGTTTTCAGCTGTGACAAAGTGCTTGTGTAGCAACAACAGAAGAGCTTTGCTACAATTCAGAGCCCAGCAGTGGCTGGTTCTGCTCAGGAACAAGAACAGTGCAGAAGATGCCAAAGAGGTTCAGGGTCAGAATTACCACACAAGTGTTGAGAAAGACCCTCCAGATGCCAAGAGCTCTACGAATCCTAGATCAGAAGAGGTTGCTGGTCATCTGGTAACTTACATTAATAAAGAGTTAGGCCATTTTAGTGTCTAATGCTAATTAAAGAAATAATTTTTAAAAATTAGAATCAAGTTTCTTTCTTGCTTTCATTGACTCCATAAAGATTTCTGAAAAAGATAGGCAAGCTTGCTGAAATTTTAATTTCTTACTAGTCACCTGAAAAAAAATCTAACAATTTAACACCACTCTGCCTGACTTGAGCTTAAAGAGCAGACCGACAGATTCTTCCTCTCAGAAGCGAGCAGTAAAATGACAGAGACCACTCCTTATGTCCAAGCAAGAACTTCCCTGCAGGCAGCTCTAGGACAAAGGCATGCAGAGATGTGACAGGGTCTCCATCTGTAGGGATTTTCAAAACTGAAATGGACAAGGCCTGGAATGAACCAAGAGCTTTGCTGTGTTTTGAGAAGTATATTGGGCTAGAAAACCGCAGAGGTCCCTTATGAACTGCATTATTTCATAAGTGCATATCTAGTTTTCCTCAAATGAAGATTTCACAGTCAGTTTCTTGGAGAATAGACTCACTCACCTTTGTGCCTGTCCCACACCGACCCATTGCTCATGAAGGGCATTTGTGATACTGCAGCCCGACAGATTATTTGCACCTCAGCTAACTAGCCTGCACTCCAGAGGAACTCTGAAGGATCTAGAGATCATCACTCCTGCTTTCCAGATTCTCAAGACCTCAGCTTGTGAACCTTCCGTATCAGAAAGAGTTTGCCTGTCCCAAGCGACTGCTACCGCCACTGGGAAATTGAACTGTACAGACTAAGTTTAAGGAAAATCATAACCCATAAGGTCTGCATGAGGAAGGAAGCATCGTTGCCTACATCAAGGCTTCAGAGATCTTATGTCCAAAAGCAGAGCTGTGGGGACAGCCTGCAGGGAAGTGGATTATATGTTGTAGTTTTAAGAAATGTGATGGATTGTATGTGATGATTTCTCTGTGGCTCTTTCTAATCATTGAAAGAAATTATAACCTGACATGGCAGTTGTATAAGCAGTATAGCCACATCGCTTTCTTGTAACAGCAATTCCAAAACAATGGTACATGGAATATCACAGAAAAAAAATAGACTGAAGGGACTTCAGAAGCTTCAGAGCAAGACTTTCAAGTCTGATGAGCTCACTCAGTCTTGCGAATTTAGTTCTGAATTTCTTCAAGTACATCAGTAATATGAAATTTTGAAGAGATACTTAAGACAAAAATAAACATCCTAAAGCAAGGAGAGGACTATGAAGGCTGTTTCAGATACAGATTGAAACTGTTGCCCTTGCAACTCCCTGATGTCATCCTGGGCTGGATTTCTGGCAGTCCATGCTAGACTGCAGGGTAGGACGGATGCTCATAAAACATTTCCTTTAGATTCCTTCTCCTTTTGTCCCTATGCTAAAGGCAGGTTCTGTGTACCTCAGAGATACAAGGGAATGGATCTAGGGTATGTATTTAAGGACAATATGGGCTCAGGGTGCAACATGGGGCAAGAACCCTTTTACCACTATGGTAGTTACTGTAAGGTATAAAAAGCTGGCAAGTATTGGTGATTAGGCTGTTTAGCTTGTCTCAAATAGTCACTAGCATCTCGCTGTCCCTAGATGGTTTGCTTCCTCTCTAATCCTATTATAAAAATTACTATTTTTAAAGCCACAACTCTTTCAAGCTAGAAGGCGTCCAGAAAGAAAGCAAAAAAAAAATCAAACAAAACAAAATCAAACAAAAAAACAAACACCCTTGGCCAATTTGAACAAGATTCCACAAATATTTGGCCTCAGCCTTGAAATAAAGCAAATTAAAATAAAGTGAAGGGTCAAATGTTCCAACTGTGCCTCTGCTAACCTCAAGAGACTATCCTGTTAAAATAAAGCACAGAAGGATCAATTGTCTCAAAAAAAAAAGAAAAACAAAAAAACAAAAAAAAACACATCTAAAAGTTAATTGTCCAATATGAAACTTCTCTTCTTATTTCCCTTGCAATACAGTTAACCTCTTCTCAATTTACTCTTACCTGATTGTTTGATCAAAAGAAGCACTAAGAATCTGGCTGCTGTCTTTAGAAAAACTGAGGCAGGTAACACCTTTACTGTGTGCTCGTTCAAACCTCCTCAGACACTGACCACTCTGGATCTTCCACACCTGAGAACAAGGCAGCAAATCACACAGAGACGGTTACTAAGTTATGGGAGGACCAAAGTATAAACATCAAACCCCACGTGTATCTTAGTTTCTGTAGCACACAAAACCTCTTTCCCTGTGAGAACACAATGTTACTGTGATTGCAAGAGAATCTTTCTGACAACAGCCACAAAAATATCTGTACCTTGATCTTCCCATCCTGTGCTCCAGTTGCTAGCATTTCTGTATCTCTGCTGAAGCACATGCACAACACCGCATCATCCATCATCATAAAGTTATCCTGTGCCTGGTATTTCAGATCCTAAGAGGAGAAGCAACATCCACGAGTCACAAGAATGAAGCAGAAGTAGATATAGTCAAGGTATAGCAGCACTAGCAGTTTTAATTTCAGCATATACACTTTAGTGCCCTTCCTCAAGTAGATAGGCAGTTTGATCATTCTGGTCAGACTGCTGTTACAGATTCATTAGGCCTTGAATGCTGGAATAAGCAGGCTACAGTACCCTACACAACATCATGTAGTATTTCTGTGATGGAATCCTAGTGTTCGTGGTCAAACATTCACCCCAGAGCCTTACAAAAAGAAAAAAAATAAACAAAATCCAAATAAACAACAGCAAAATGTTACTGTCATCATTTTAAGAGGCAAGAATTAGAGACTCACAAGGGAGGGAGGAAAAAATCCCGCATAAGGAAACCTATGACAAAACAGATAATTCCAGGCCAATTCTCCTGAATAACCAGGAGACAATCTCTTCAGATTCACTGTCCTAGAGGAATGAAAATGAACACGACGTCTTATCTCAAAGAATAAAAATTGTACTCTGGCCAATTAGCTATGGAACTGAAACAAGAAGTAACTTACCTTCCTGATCTTTCCAGTAGTGAAATTCCATACTTCAATGAAACCATCCACAGAGCCAGTGACCAAATACTGGCCATCTGGGGAAAACCGGGCACACTCCACATGTGACTTCTGCCCAAACTGTTTTACAGAAGAATACAAATTAAAGTTTAACAAAACCACAGTTTTAGCTCTGCAAATTGCTTATTCTGGTGACAAAACCAGTATTTTCTAGGTCTCTTCAGTGAAATTTTCAGAGACAAAACATGCTTGACATTCTGTCTTTTTCAGCAGTAGAAAAAAGATGAGTAACTATGACAACCAAGGATAAAAACTGTTTTCATTAACCAATACAAAAATTCTCAAATCGTTTTTTTCTAATTAATTTACCAGTACTAATTAAGTATTTCTGTCAAGTTTACACTACATGCAACAAAGATTTCACAAACATCAATTTATGACTTCTGAAAAGCAGCAATTTCCATTCACGTGAGACCTGGCAGAGCTACTACAGTGAGCTGAAGTTTCTGGCTTTAGGGAACTGCTTGACCTAGATGCAAAACATTCACAGGAAAACGCTGCCTACCCTGCATTGTAAGCAATATGAGACCACTGCAGTGTTACAACACTGTTTTGTTTCTCTTTTGAAATGCGTATGGTAAAATTCTTAATGGAAATACAAATTATATTATATAGGTTATCACCAAAACTTCAGAGGTTCTCAGAAGAAGGAACAAGCAACAGTAATACGTAAAAAGAGCAAAGGAAATCTCACCTTTATATGTCTGCTCAACTGCGTGGGGAATTTTTCTTCCTCCACATCTTTCACAGCTGCTTTGCCTCGGAACAAATCAATTGTCATACCAGGAGGAAGCAGGCCCTGATGCTGCTGCCACTTCAACGCCTTTGAAAAAGTGGAAATCCAGCAGACAGTTAGGTAAGTCTTCATAAGTATTTTAGTACAAAAGCCAAAATTAAGCAGTATTTTCTTGTACACTAGAAAGTTAGTGACTTGACTCAACCACAAGTAAGAATTCTTAAGTTATCCTTCCCAAATCTTGACTGGAAAACAGAACGGGTAGCACTTATTCTCCAGTGTTATTTGGGAGTGAAACTGAACGAAAAGAGCAGGTCTGAAATCAGTCTTTGATACTTAGCATATACTATGTGTGACAAGTTTAATTTTGCTTTAGCTCAAATTACCTGATCATTTATCCATTTGCTGATAACTCAAAGCAGCAAAGTTAAGAGGATATATAAACATTCTTTGTATTACAGGACACGTTATTTGGCCAAGACAATTTATTCAGAACAGAGCATAAGCAGAGCACAAGCAAATATGTTCTTAGAATCACCAGTTATAAGCATAACACTGTAAAATATTTTTTGCGAGTATTAATATTTGTTTTGAGAACGTCCATTCTAAGCCCAAGCAATTCTATGTGAAGAAATCTGCCCCTATAATGATCAATTTTCCTAAACTGCTATTCTCGCTACTGGAATAAAACATTGTTTTTTAAATACAATATATGTAAGTGTGCAGTATTCAATGTTTATTTTTACAGAACTGTAGAAGAAACCAGCTGTTACACAGTGAAATCACTTTCTTCATCTGCTGAAATTCACACAGCTCCTAAAACTTTCTTTTTTCTCCCTTCCCCAGGGATTACCTGGCCCAACAAAGCCATAAGACGAGACGGAGGCACCACACTGACTTCTCCAGCTAACGCCTGCGCGATAGCAGCTCTCCGCTTTTCTTTGCTACTTCCGTCTGGGTATGCCTAGAAAGAAGTTAATTTTTATAAAGTTATTCTGGGATATTTGATAAAGAAAGTTCCATTGCTTTTAGCTGTCCCCTTCCGTTTTTTTGCCGGGGCCTTCAAAATAGTGCTATTATTTTTCTGCAGCCCTTTAAACACTTGGGATATGTTTTGGATTCAAAAAGTCAGACTTACACAGAGATAATGTTATTATTGTTATTAATAATATTATTTTAATTAACCTCCTTATTATTAATGCTGTTAACACTACAGCTATATTATTGTTAGTATTGTTAGTATAAGCTATGTATACAGCTAGTATTGCTAACAATATATCCAGCTTTAATCATTAAAAAACAAGAAAACAGTCTTTGCCATATGAAGGCCGAAAAGCAAGGGAGAGATGTTGAATGAGAAGGCCAGTATTACCCTGCAGCAAGATTCAGAAGTAAATCCCCAAACTCCTGGTTTCACTAGCCTTAAAAACCACTGTTCTGCCTTGCAACAAACCCCTGGACATCGCTCTCCAAGCATGTCACAAAACCTGCAAAGCCACCAAAGTTTCACTGGAATAATCCAATGCTGAACGTTCAGGTGGATCCTGAGGTCTTGCAAGGAGGAGGAGACACAGATGCTCTGGGGAGCACTGCTCAGTGCCAGAGCTCGTGCCCGGTCCTGGTAGGCCTCACCTCGCGCGGGTCGAAGTACGACCTGGCCAGCAGGTTCTCGAGGTGGATGTAGCGCTCGGGCTGTGTCTGCTTCAGCATGATCATGGGGTCCGTCTGCCGCAGCAGGGAGCGGGCAGCACCCAGCTCGCGCAGCTCGATCAGCTCCAGCACCACCTGCAAGGACAGCCCCGTGGCCCCCCGTTAGCGCCACCGGCGAGGGCACCCCCACAGCCCTCCATGAGCACCGCCTGCCAGGGGAGCCCCATGGTCCCCCGTTAGCGCTGCACAGCCCCACGGAGGGCCACATCACGCGGTCCATGGGCACCTGCTCGTAGAGGTCGATGAGGGTCTTGTCGGGCAGCTTGAGGGACTGTATGGCCTGCAGCACCGTGTCCCAGTGGCCGCTGTTGATGTCGGCCACGAAGCTCTCGATGCTGTCCACGGTGTTGAGCGACACGGTGGTCTCCTCCTGCAGCGTGGCGAGCGCTCGGTGCAGGCTGTTCTCCTTCAGGTACTGCATGATGAGGCGGATCACGCTGCGCGACAAGGGCCACCGTCACCGACACCACCATCACCGGGCGGCCGCCGCCATCACCACCACCACCACCACCACCACCGTCACCGCCACCACCGCCGCTGCCGTGCCCGACCCCGGTCCCAGTCCCGGCCCCGCTCCCCGCCGCCCCGCGCAGCCCCCCGCGTGCCCCTCACGCACTCGGAGGACTCGATCTCGATCGACATCTTGGCACCGCCGCCGCCGCCAGGCCAGGCCGCACCGCAACGCGCCCGCTTCCGCCCTCACGCTGACGCCG
>JAUBNY010001106.1:1562321-1600216 GCA_032275445.1 Crypturellus soui | reverse complement strand
CAAGGGGGACTCCGAGAAGCGGGAGAGGGGCCGGCGCCTCGGGCTAACCCGAGCGCGGGGCTCAGGAGCCCGTCGCCTGGCCTCCAGCTCCGACCCGGCTCCTCTTGGGGGCCCGCGGAGGAGAGGGGGAAGGAAGTGCGGGCAGAGGCCCCGCTTTTCCCGGGAAACGCCTCGTCCGCGTGCGGCAGGGGCCGCGGCCGCTCTCGCTTCCCCTTTCGCGCGGTGACAGGAGAGCGCGGGCGCCGCCAGCCATCTGCGGCGCCGGGGCCCGCGGGTTTCGCATCCCCGCTGGGGACAAGCCCGCGCCGCTGCAGTGAGAACGGGGCTGCGTCTCGCCCCAAAGCCTCCCCCACAAGCGAACGTTCCCGTCGAGGGATGCAGTAAAACACCCCGCAGGGGAGGCCGCCCGGGGCAGCGCGACGTGACGTTCGCGCCGTGTCGCCTCGTGCGGGCGCTTGGGTCACGGGGCCGCGTTACAACCTTATTTCTGAAGCCGGGCCTCGCGGCCGGTTACCGCAGCCTTAATACGCGGCTTCAAGCCGGCGTTGCCTCGAGGCTGTAAGCGGAGGTAGAAGCTAGAATTCGGGGCAAAGGGCTTTTCTTTGGAAACGCGCGCGCCTTTCACCTCTGCAGACCGCGGGCAGGACGGAACCGCGAGAGCGGTGAGAGGGGCAGCTCCTGCGCCAGCGGGAGCTAATCGCGAATAATGGCCCTCCCCGGTGACGCTAAAGCAGGATTAATTCTGTTTGACTTGCAGGCTGCGTTGTGTTTCCAGGTTGTAATCTCGGGCTGGGCTCTCGGGCGCTTCCACACGAGTCGAGATTCGATAACGTGAAAGGCAGCCAAAAGTAAAAAAAAAAAGAATCCAAGTGGCAGAGAGCGGTGCTGTTGACTTGGCAGGTGGCAGCCTTTCCTCAGAATTAGCACGGCCGGTCCCTCCCCGGGGATCTTATCTCCAAGGCGGCTGCAGCCCGTTCCCTGCTATCCACGCCAGCAGCGGGACTCTCCTCGGGCAGTTTCTCCCCAATATCCCAAGTAACCGCTGTTCCCTCGCCTTAGGAGAGGTCTCACCGGGTTTCCGTTCCTCTGGCTTGTGTCCCCTCCCGGGATATCACTCGGATGTCACCCGCAGGGCGGGAGGACTTGCTGTCCCCTTGGATGAGCTCCCCCTTGGAGAAGGAGGAGAGGAGCAAGGACCAAAGACGCTTTATCCCACGTTAACCGTGTGTGAGAACGAGCAACTCTCCTCATTCGCTTACATGGCAGCGCGTTAAGGAACCTACCAGGCTTTCCACTATTATCCCTGCGCCATTCCTGCCGGGAACGCCGGGCTGGCAGGAGGAGTTTGTCTGGAAAGGACACCAAGGTCTTCACGATGAGCATGGAGGAGCTGGACGAGGCGCTCGAGCGGCCCGTCCCTGTCGCCCAGACCCCCTAGTCCAAGCCAGGAACATCACAACTGTCTGCGGGGATCAGCTTTCACCCGTAGCCTGGAAAGGGGAGATGTTTTGCCAAGATTTGCTCTTGAGCAGTATTTTGTTTTGCTTGTTGTGACATAGGAAGCTCTAGGCATTACTCCTTGACTGAACTGGAGAGTTATACGTCGCAGACCGCGTTTTGCTCTTCCTCTGCTGCCCCCAGCCCTGCTGCTCTCCCCATCCTTGTGCCTGCACCGCCGAGACCAGCATCTCCGGGCTGCCTTTTTTTGCTCTTTCTTGTAACAGCTGACACTACCAGGACACATTTGTAGTTCCAGGTGGATGTTGGGTCCTCCTCTCAACCTCCCCTTCGCCACCAGTCCTGTTCATACTTCTCCCACGACAAGTATTAACTGAGATTCCCTATGATGAAGGACAGTTCTGCTGTCCTAAGGCTCCTAAGCAACCCTATCTAGCTTTAAATTTATCCTTGCTTTGAGCAGAGGTTTGAACATCTCCAGATTTTTGTTTTTGATTATTATTATTTTCCTGTGATTTTGTGATTGTTTTAGGTTTGCTCTGCTTTGGTTCCTTTTTTTTTTTCTCTAGAAGGGAGATTTGCCATAACTCAGCTGCTGTTGCAAGGATACAGCGGGATCGTGCAGCCGGGAAGGCAGCCGAGGTTGATGAGGAACCTCCACAGGTTTCCCCAGTCCCCCTGCAGAGCTGCATTTCAGTCTGACCTTCACTGCTCATGGAGCTTTGCTGTTGTGAGCCTGTGCAACCACTCCACTTGATGCTCCGGACATCCAGCCTGCAGATACCTTGGGGTTGAGGGCAACCACAGGGTTGAGGACAACCATGGGTTTGAGGACAACCAGGGGGTTGAGGATAACCATGGGGTTGAGGACAACCGTGGGGTTGAAGACCAAGACGAGGGTGCATGCAGTGCTGATATTGCTCATTTGTAGGCTGTCTTTGGACGTGCAAGAGCAAACCCTGGGAAGACGATCGTGGTAACTATTTTGCAAACAGTTAAAGTTGTTGATTTTCGTAACCTCCCAACAGCATCGCAGCTCAGAACAAGCCCGAAGTGCTGCCGCCGAGGGAGGCGATGGGCCGAGCAGCATCCGTGCTGGATGCGACTCGGTGGTGACCGTAGACGTGAACGTAGGCAGGGTCCGGGAGTCCCTCCCAGGGCAAACTGCTTATGGGGCTGTGTGAGGAGGACAAGGTCAGCCTCGTAGAGGGATATTGAGACCCCGCTCACCAGCAGGGTGAGGCTGCGGCAGGGTTATGGTGCGGTCCTCATCCTCACCGTGTTTCCTCTCGCTCATTTCACCATTTTAAGGGCTCTGCCATCTAATGTCAGCCGAGGCGGAGGAATGAGAAGGGCTGGAGCGGCCTCCACCCTGAGCTGCTGGTGCTGGAGCAGCCTGATAAGTGTTAGCAGAAGTCAGCTGCTTCCCGCAAAGGAGGAGTGTTACAGCTCTGCCCTTATTTTGTGCTGTAGCCCTAGCGATGCCATAACTCTGACAGCAGGGGTGAGAAATCAGATTTGTTAAAACGTTGCAAGGTCGTTATGACTAGTACTTTTTCAGAGTTTCCTGGATGTTACTGGAAACAGGATAATCACTTACTCATGTGCAACCAAAGACCACATGGAAGCTGCTCACAAAAGAAGCCTTGGCTCTTGTAAACAAAAGAGCTCCCCTCTGTTTTAATTTTCCAACCAAAATTCCATCAACAAATTAATTAAACTTCTCCCTTTGTTCTGACTTTTGTGTTTGCGCTTGGATACAAGGAGCCGCAGTGGGGGGATGGAAGCTACGGGACTTTGCTCCTGGAATAGGGATGCCTGTCTGCATTTGTTCCTGTAGGTAACGGTTTCTAGTCCAAAAACATCAGAATAAAGGATATTTTTGCTCTTTGGTCTCGTTTGTGCAGTGCATTCGCATTACCAAAGATGGAATATTTTGGAGAAGATACAAGAGGAGGATTTCAACTTAATCAGGTCCAGGCACAAGTTTTGGACCCATAGTGAAAGCAACCGAGCATCAGCAACATCTGTCTCCTCTCTGCGCTCAGATCCAAGAGGAGGGAAGCGCTGTCCAGACATTTTTATGACAAAAAGAATAAAAAAGATATGCTGTTTCAAGAAGGGCCTTGCCTTTTCTCATCTTTGTTTTTCCTCTCTCCTCCCAGAGACAGATCAGTAACTTTATTAACACCAGCTCTGGAGAACGTGCCTGCGCTCAGACAAGAGCGCAGAAGGGAGTTTGTTCCTGTGGGGTTTTCATTCGGGCAGGAATGTGTAATCAGTGTGTGCCATGAATTACGCCCGTCATCGCCGTTGGTTGGGACGGCTCCGGGAGCGCGGATCTGGGTCGCGTCAGGATTCCCGGGAACGAGAGCGGGGAGCCGCCCGCGTCCCGCCGAGCTCCTGCAACGAGCCCTTTAGAGAGGAACTTGGATAGGGAGCGGGTCGTGGAGGTGGGGAGCAGCCCATGAGCCGAGGAGCAGCCTTGGGCACCGACCGCCCGCCTCCGAGCGGCCACCTCGCCGCAGGGCCGAGGTCCTGGAGCGGGGGGAGCCTCCGGACCGCGCCGTTGCCACCGCTGCTCTCGCTGCGGAGCGTCGCACCGCCCGGGCTCGCCGGGTTCGGGAGCAGGGGGTTCCCACGCGGACACTTTGCCAGCGAAGCCCTGGGGTGACGGTCGGGAATGGCTGGTGTTCCGCAGGGCTCGTGCTGCTCCGTGGGGCCGCGACCATCTGCTGGCTCGGATCAGCAGTGCTTGCGAAACCGGAGAAAAGCCAAAAGCAGAAGGGAGCCCCGGGGGCCTCTAATCCAGCCACGTGCTCCAACAGACCAACTCCAGAGCTGGGTCGGGTTGCTCTGGGCCCCGTCTGGCTGCGTTTGGAATATCCCCGGGAGCAGAGGCCTCCCTGCTCTCCCTGGGCGCCGTGGGCTGACGCGCGGCCCGAAGTCATGACGCGCTCGGCGGGTGGATGCGCGAGGAGGAGCAGCAAACAGAGCCCGTCCATGGGCCGCCGTGGGGCTGGGGGGCACGGCGTGCTCCTCGAGGCCCGAGCGGGGCCTGCGGAGCTGTCTGGCCACGCAGGAGAAGGCGCCTCCGACTGAAACCCTGCGGCACCGGGGAGGAGGCGCCAGCCCTGGGTGGGCAGCGGGAAAAGCACCTCCCTGGCGCCCGCGCGTGCGGGGTCCCGGGGCTCGGCCGAGGGGCCCTGAGGGAGGAACCTCGGCCACGGGGTGTTTCTGCGCGTCTCCTGCGGGCCGCGGTGCCAGGAGGAAGCTGTCCCTGCCGCGTCAGCCGCTGGCAGCGCGGCCGAGCAGGATGCCCAGCGACGTGGCTTAAGCCGAGGCCGGTTTTCTGTGTGTCTTTTTGCGTTTTTTCCCAGGGGCGGCGGCGGCACGAGCGCGGCCGCGTTGGCAGCGGCGACGAGCGCCGTCTCCGCAGCAGCGTGAGTCAGCGTCTCCCGCAGCTCCGCGCGGGGCAGGCGCGCAGGCCGGCTCGGAGCTCGGAGCTCGGCGCGGGGCAGCGCCGCGGGGGGCGGCGGGGAGCTCGGCGCTGCGCTGGGAACGGGAAATGCGGCCGGGAAAGCACCGAGTCAGCTTTCCTGCCGGCCCCGTCCGGACATCCCTTCTGCAGAATGGCAAGAAATGATGCCTGCAAGAGAGTCACGTGAAACCCAAGGACATCAGAGGCTATGCTCGGTGTTAGGCTCTCCTTGGAGCACCCTGCAGGCACATCCCCGGTACCTGCTTGTCTTCTTGCCTGGGCCTGGGCGAGCAGGCGAGCTGCTGTACCGGGGCATGCACTGGGTGAAAGCACTGGGCAGGAGCACCACGTAGCCATCATCACGGTCCTCCCCATGACATAGAAGGGGGATCTGTCTTTGACTCGAGCGCAGTAACAGTGGCTGTGGGGAGCGATGAGCATCCCTGCGCGCCCCACGTGCAGCCCGAGCCCGGCAGCGGCAGCAGCAGAGGATGCCAGCTCTAACCCTCCGCCTTTCGCAGCAGTCGGAGGGCACAGTGCTCGCTGGTGTTCCCGTATCCCGCGCTCACACAGCACAACGCGGTGCCCACATGCGAGCTGCCCCACGCAGGGACAGAGCAGGCAGCTCCTCGCCGTGGACCACCAGCTCCGCGTGCAGGGAGGGGGCAGCCCCCAGGGCCATGGCAGGGTCTGGTCCCCGGGCGGATCCGCCTCCTTCTCCCACCTGCGGCAAACACACGGGCCCTTCCCGCTCCCGGCCAGCGTGGAGGCACCTTCAAGGCACCGGCCCACGGCCCCACCTGGGCAACAAACAGAGCTGGCAGGATACGGGGCAGTGCCTGGGTGTTTGCTCACCGCTCCGTTTCGAGGGCTGTGTAAACACCAGCGTGCCCAGAACAGGCTGTACGTGAAACATGATGCTCCTCTGGGAAAGATCACGCATTTCCTAGGTGCATCGCAGCGTTACGGGCAGGAACCAGCCCAAATACCAGGCGACGTGTGAAAATCCTGCCCCTCCGCGGCACTGCTGTCCCCGCGGCCGGCCGCTCCGACGTGACTCATGCGTTTTGGCCAGGCTTCCCGGCGCTGGGAGGAGACGCCGGCGCTGGCAGCCCCTCTCCTGCAAGGCGTGAGTCAGCACCGCTCGCTTCCTCGGGAATGCCACCCCGGATCAGCGGTTTCCCTCACCCTGCTCATGCCCGACGTCCCCTCCGCAGCACCCCGTGTGCTCACCAGGCACCTGTGAAAAACTGCGCCCGCAGTGAGGGGTTTCTAGGGTGTTTATTGATGGAGAAATGTCCCAGCTCGGGGTTTCTCTGCCATAGGGTTTCCATACCATGCAGGATGTGGATTCTCCAGTAAAAGCTGAGGCAGAGGTGTGGCCCTTCGGAGTGCGAGGTTTGCCCTTGTGTTTGCCCAGGTTTGACAGGAAACCCTCTTTCCTGCCCGGCCGCCCTGCGCCCCGGTGGGCCCCTCTGGCGGATGGGGTGCCTGTGCGACCCAAGAAACCCCCGCTGGAAGAGAGCGCGGCCGCCAAGGTCCGTGCACTTATCCCTCCATCCCGTCCTCCCTGGGCCAGCCTGCTCCGTGCGTGCTTGGCTTGTAGCCATCTCCCAAGCACCATGATGCTACATGGGCCACCTTGGTGTGAAAGATGTGCGGCCTCACGTCAGCCTCCCGACTCGATCCGGGCTTTTTGGGCTCGTTCTTGAGCCCAAAGACTGGTCTCCCCCTGGGCTCGTTCAAACAGACCCGTTTGAGTCCTTAACTTCAAAGCTCACAGGCTCCTCACGGATTGCGTCGCATCCTGCAACAATATATGAGCCCAGGAGCTACAAGGGGAAATGCAGCATGGTGGTCCTAGAGAGCAGCCACACCAACTGATTTCCCTAGGGAAATGACTCTAGAGGAGTCATTCCTGCTGGGGATGTCCTTTTTCCCTCATTTTGCCCCAGGAAGCCTGACCGGTGCTGTACGCTAAGGCCTGGGATTTGGGTGTTGGGCGTGGGGGCTGCTTGGACGTGTCATTGCTGCTGTGCACCCAAGTGCTGGGTGGCCGAGGTGGTGGATCTGGTGATGGATGGGGAGTGATGGACTGAGCGCTGGCCAGTCTGCTACCTCCAAGGAATATGAGCAGCCTGGCACATGGGACCAGGATGAGTGCAATCTCTCCCCACAGATTTCGAGCCTGTTCCAGGAGGGGACTTTCCAAAACCCCTGGTGCTTTTTGAGGAATGCAGAGGGAAAACAACCGCAACAGAGATAGGGACAGCGTCAGGCGAGTTGGCGGCTGCACCCTTTTAGGCTCTTTTAGGGTGCTGTGCACTGCATCCCCACTCCATTGCCCCCAGGAGCATCGGTCCAAGCTTTAGCGATGGAGGCGTGAGGCCATCTCTGCTTTCTCTCTGCCTGGCCTCCCAGCACACCTCTGGAAAACCATTTCAGTTCCTGCATAAATGCTCTACTGGAAAACTTCCCTGGTGGCAGGACCGGTACTTCCCTCCCCTACCATCTTTGGGAGCAGAGAAAAATAAAGAAAAGGATAGTTGTTGGTTTGGAGCGCAGGAAAAATAATCTATTTGCTAGGAACAGATGTCTTCGTGCACTTCTGCTGGCCCCACAGCGGGTCTTCCCCACGCGATGCTGGCAGATGGGCCGCCCCTTTGGAAACGCCGGTTCCCACGTGCCCCTGGAAGCGCAGCCGGCGGCCGAGCTCCCCTCCCAGCGCGGCGACGCGCAGAGGCCAGCGCTCCGTGCTGGCGATGCCGTGTCCGGCCCGCACGCATCCGTCCGCAGGCTGCGGCAGCCCCGCCAGCCGCGGCGCCAGGAGCTCGCGGTGCCCCCACGGACGCGCTGCAGCCGCCGGGGACGGCTGCTTCCCAGGGCAGAGCCCGCTGCCGGCACCACCGGCCTGCGGTCGCCTTCCCGTCATTTATTTACCAAGGGTAGTTTCACCGGAGGGCGATGGTTTGTTCGGATCCGGAGCTATTCCGTGCGATGGCACCGTGTTTCTGCCATCTGCAGAATGCAGGACGATTTCGTAACAGCTGCTTTTTGAAAGGTCGTTGAACTGCTTTAAGCCCTGCTTCTTTTTTTTTCATAAGGCGTGGATCTTACCAAAGCATCAGGTGGTATTAAGTAAAAAATGCTTTTGGGGAAATCTGATTATGTAACAGGAACCATTCCCCTTATTGGATGGGAGCAGTAATCCTGTTCTGGTGTTTCAAAGGAGAAAAATAAAGAAAAACAAGTTTGACAACACTGTGCCTCAAGGATGACTTCAGTAATCGTTTTCAGCCTCTCTGTTGATCCCGAGTGCTATTATTTACACGGGCCTGGAGTCTGCATAAGTGGCCCACTTTTCCCTTGCCATTTCTTCTGTCTTCATGCTGGAAATTTTCTTTTGCTGCAGATTGCTGTGCTGGGATTTTAAGGCCGGTGTGGACAGCGAAGGCCTGTGAGTGCCGGGTAGGGGGGCTCCTGCGGGAAGCCACACGGGAGGAGATGGCAACTGCAAGAGCAGGACACGGGGCTCCTGGCTCTTCCCAAAACACCCAGCTCCGGAAAACAAGGGATGGCCTAAAACGTGCAGCAGCCCCAAAGAGGCCAGGCTGGAGCTCTTAGAAAGCGATGGCAGGAAGGCAAGGAGCGAGGTAGGAGCCTCTGTAAGGAGGCAAAGCTGAGGAGATGGGGGACATTGGACCATTGGATTTTGGTGCTTGCAGCCAGGACGGACCACCTGGACGCTCCTCTCTCGGACTATCTTGTGGGCATGAGGGTGCGGGAGTGAGTAAAACTGCCTCATCTTAAAATGAAACTTCCCCCTCTACTACACCTCTCCCAGTGGGATTTGGCAGTCGCTGCAGTGTTGACTTCAACAACCGTCCGGAATATTTTCTTTCCCTTCTGAGATTTCTGGGTCGCTTTTCTGCAACCTGCCAGCGCCACAAGCAGAGCTGGTGCCTGGTGCTGCCTGACTCCTGTTATCAGTGTGGTGCTGCACAGGGGGTTACGGGAGAGGCCTTGAAAGCCTCGGAACAAGCCAAATCCAGAGGCTCCAGGGCTATAAATAGCTCACCAGTTAGAAGTGCAGCCTCAGAAGCTGGAAAAATCTATGTTATGGGTCGCAAATAAAGAAAGCTGAGCAGTAAAAAGCACATTGGAGCCGCGGAATAAGGCACCTGCTGCAGTGTGGGGAAGTAACTCCAAAGGTGGGGCTAGGGGTTGGCTAGAAATTCAGACACCCTGAAAAAAAAAATGTTTAAAAAGTCAAGATTCTGAATTTGGTGCATTTCTGGGGATTGTTGGTGCAAGGACGACAGCACCAGCGTGGGGCTGTGGGACCCACTGACCCTGTGAGGAGCCCAGCTGCCCACTGCACCTTGCAGCCGTTCACAAACCCTGGCAGACCTCCTCTGAACTTGCACATTGTTCATTCAGCACCTCAGTACAAGGTCACGCTTCAGCCTGATATCCCAAAGAAATTGGGACAATCACAGGAAAAATATTTCTTTTTTTTCCCCCTCCCTTTCCCTTTTAAAGACAATTTTTTTCCAGTGCTCATTTTCTTCTCTGGCCGCACACTGCAGATCTCTGGGAGTGTTTCTGGAAATGGGAAGGACAATAGTTACCAGGGACATCACGGAGAAGTTCCTGACCACTCTGATAGACCACATCTTGCCTAAGGAGTGATAATGCAAACCAAAACCCTCCTTGATTGGCACTGCTTTTGCCTTGAGAGCATTTGCCAGTGAATTTCCCTAGGAAGGACCACTAAATCCCACAGGAAATGGATTTGGTGATGATGGCTTCTTTTGTTTTGTATTTTGTTTCAAGTTATTATTATTATTCAATTTCCATCTGTGGTTTGGAAAGAAAACTGGTACATTTGATCAATGGGGTATTGCTGGATGGTTGATTTTTTTCCTGCCCTTCTCTGTTTTGCATGGGAGTCTGCCAACATTTCGCTTTTTTCGACCAAGCTATTTTGTTCCCTCTCAAGAGAAGATGGGAGAGGGGAAAAAAATCCAGCCAGTGAGCTCCTATTGCAATGCCCTGCATGCCAGCAGCCAGCTCAGCATGGACCCCTGCAAGAAATGTTTCCAGACATGGGCTTAAGGTCCCTTTGCCAACCCCAGTTGAGCTGGACCCAAGCGTGGAAAACATTACAGCTCCTCCCTGCGTCCTTGCAACGGGACAGGCTCTCTCCCAGCGGTGAAAAAACCACACGGAGCTTTGGCTTCTGAAGCACCGGGTTTGCAAAACGCAGGCAGCAGTTTGGCACCGTGCTCTTTCCCAGGCCCTGCCTGGAAGGCTTCTCCATGTTGGCATCACCTGGAGACCCGTTTCTTGGCACACCAAGCCGGCTGCGTCCTTCTGCCCTGGGAACACTCCCTCCCGCTTTCTACTTCTGGTGCCTCAGCATCCATTACGCAGATGGGAAACGGTAGCCTAGGGCCCCTTTTAATACAAGAAATTCCATTTAAGCGAGAGAATAAAACCTCTCTTTCAAAGCAAGGGTGGTCTAACACCGAACAGGTTGCCCAGAGGGGTTGCAGAGCCTCCGTTTTTGGTGACCTGTAAAACCCCGTTACCTCTTGGCCATACGGAGCACTCTGGCTCCATCTCCTCTACTCGCCGCCACTGGATATTTTCACACAGGGATGAGATCTGCCCTGAAGCCTTTTCTCACCCGGGACGAACCATCCCAGCTCTCTCATATATGTCGGATGCTCAGTGAGGCTGCGCTCCTGCGGAGGCGGCTGTCCCACCATGCAGGTTGCTTGTGAAGACGTTAAGCAGTACCAGCTCCCGTGCTGACGCTTGGGATACGCTGCTGGTAACAGGATAGACTCTGACTGCAACCTTTCGAGCTCAGCAGTCCCACTAACTTTCAGTTGGCTTCACTGTTTATTTACCTGCACTTCATCAGTTCCTCTGAGTATACCACAAGACACAGTCTGAAAAGTCCTACTAAAATCGAGATGAATAACATCCACTCTCCGCTCGTCCACCCTGCATTCCCACCACTATCAGGTTGGCAAGGCATGACTTCCCACTCATATTTTTTTTTACTCCAAGGGACATTCTTGTCCTTCACACGTTTGGAAATGGCTTCCAGGGGAATTTGCTCCATTGCTTTCCCAGGCATCAAGGTGAGGCTGACTTACCATAGTTCCCCAAGTCGTCCTTCCTGTCCTTCTTGCAAGTAGGAGTAGCATTTGCCTTCTTCCAGTCCTCAGGAACCTTCCCTGGTTGATAACCAAGAGTGGTCCCACAGTGACATGAGCCAACTCCCTCAGCACCCCTGGGCATTAGGGCCCACTGACTTGTTCATGTCCAGTTTGCTTGTTTAGTATTCCTCAACCTGATCCTCCTTCTTCTAGTGCAAGTCTTGCTTGCCCTGGATTTCTCCTGATCTTTGGAAGCTGTGATTGCTAAAGTCTGATCTGACCAGTAAAGGTGGAGGGAAAGAAGGCCCTGAGGACCTCAGCCTTCTGCACATCCCTTGTCTCCTCAGCCCCATTTACCATTTAACGGCAGGGCCAATTCCTACTCTTATTTTGGCTTGTGACAGACCTGCAGAAGCCTTCCTTGTTGCCCTTCATGACCGCCACCATATTCATCAGCAGGAGGTCTTTGCCTTTCGCGTGCCTGCTCACACTTGGACAATGTCTCGATATTCGTCCTGAGCTGTCTCATCTTCCACTATGGTGCACCCCTTCTTTTTATGCATGAGTTTAATCAGGATCTTCTTGTTTTCTGTGTAGATCCTCTGCCACATTTGCTCGATTTCTTGCTCATCAGGATAGACCATTCTGGAGTTTGGAGGGAGTTGAATACCAGACAGCTCTTCTGGAGCCCTCTTCTCACCAGGTACAGCAGAATGTCTCCTCTTGTCGGCAACTCAATCACCCGAGTTAGGAAATTGTCACCAATGCACTTCAGAAACTTCCTGAATTCCTTGTCCCCTGCTGCGCTGTCCCTCCACCCATACTGGGGTGGCTGAAATACTCTATGTATTTCTGTGAATACTCCAGAGTCTGCCAGTGTGAGGCTTCCTGTGGTTGTCTAAAGGACGACTCATCTGTTTCTTCTTCCTGATCCGGCATTCTCTGTCACAACCACAATTATCTCAGCCAATGACGCTGCAGTTCTGCAACAGCACTGAACTCTCTAATTCCTCCTGAAAACATGCCTGGGGCTCTCCAGATTCTTGAAGGACCAGCAAAGAGCTGCCAAGACCAGCAGGGCTCTGTGTACAGACCTGTGAGAAGAGCTGGTGCGAGCTGGTGCCCGTTCAGTCTGGCCAAGGGGAGCTGAGGGGAATAAAACAGCATCAACACCGCAGAGTCAAACGGTTCCTGGCAGTACTAGGTGAAAAGCTGGTGAAATGCTGCCCAGTGCTCTCACTTGCCCTTGGGGAAGCTCAAGTGAAGCCACAGCCAGCCTCTCCTAGCACTGGGGATGGCCTTGCAGCGAGCAGGGTTTTGGCAAGAGGCCCATCACCAGTGTCCCTCACACACATCATTCCCTCCCTCAGATAGAGGTTCAGGGTTTCCAGCTAGAGAGAGATGAGAAATATCTGCAAGTCTCTTTTGCGTTGAGGGAAGCATTGCTTTGGTGATGAGAACTTACAAAAAATAAATAAATAAAAATAAAAAAGATTTCTAATCTCAAAACTGGGTTGTTGCCACTGAAACCGGCTGTTCCAAGGAATTCAGGCTGCACATATGCCCCTGCCTTAGAGGAGGCTTTGCTGTCATCCTCCCAGATGTTTCTTGCTGCCTTAATGTTCCTTCCAGCCCATTCCCAAGCCTAAAGCAAGGAGGTTCTGGATGTCCAAGGATTTCTTTACAGTCTCCAATACATTTAGACATGGATGATCACGGACACAGGTGTCATTTTGGCCTGTTGCTCACCTTGTCCTGCATATCTGCGTTTTCATAACTCCATCTCTGGAGGAGAAGTCATGCAGACCAAACATGAGATCATGAACCAGAGAGAACAACAGAACCAGAAATTTAACCCCAGTCCCCACTAGCCCTTGTAGAGCTGTTTCTTTGAAAGATCTAGACCAGGCTTGAGAAATCAGTCACCAGAGGCTCCGCAGAGATCTTGTCTGCATGCGCTAACATCTGCTTTGCTGGCAGTGAGACTCAAAACAGTGGATGTGAAAACAAAGCAGGCTCCAGGGGCCGAACGGCTGTCCCAGCTCGCACACAAGAGGAGGTCTCGTACGGGTGCATCACCCTGAAGAGCGTGGACATCCTGCAAGCGTGACACGGGCAGATAAGCACAGACCCAGTGCCAGCACTGCTGTGCTGAGCAACACACAGAGCCAGAGCAAAGGGCGAGCACGCCCACTTCAGATTCCTTCCAAAAGGGTGAAAGGGGTCAGCAAGCTTCAGCTTTGCCCTTTTTTTTTTTTTTTTTTTTTTTTTTTTTTTTTTTTTTACTTTTAACAACAGCCTCCCCTTTGTTTCCTTAGGCAGCAGAGGAAGGTGCAGCAGGGTAAACACAACTGTGATGCACGTCAGAGATCCCCGCTCGCCCCTCTTGGATCCTTGGCACGCAGGTCAAGCTGGAGGTGGGAAGGGAAAGTGTGCTAGAGCAAACATGTTCTCACAACAACAAAAAGTAATGGGATCCTTCGCAAACATGCACGCCAATCTGATCCGGGAAGGTCTGGCAGCACTGGTGGCCACACATCGTGCCCAGGAGGGAGAGAAGGGTGAGATCCTAGCGACACTCCTCAGCTCTCCTCTTCACCAAGGGAAAAGATTTCCAGGGGGCACATCTTAAAGCCCCTGAGATGGGCGACTCTTTACCATTTTCTCATCCACTTGTACCCTTTTGAAGCAGAAGTGGAGAGGAAGAGCTCAGTGCTATGAGGACAGGAGTGGCAGAAAGTGCAAGAGCTCCATAACTTTCTTATGTCCCTCCTGGATACTTTTCCTGCCCAACAACACTCAAAAAAAGAGAACCTGGGGAAGAAAAATCCCATTTTTTTGCTCTGCAATGCCTTCAATGACACAAGAACTAATGACAGATGCCGCAGGGACCAACGTCGCTCTCCCCCATCACATCCTTACCGAACCCTGTACAGATGATGCTCCTGCCAAGCGACATCCTGAACTGTCCTTGCTCCCCCAGGGCCGTCCCTAGAGGCACGTGGCTCCTTCCCCTGAACTGGCAGAACGAAACAGAACTTGCCATGGATGGGCTGTGCAGACACGCTCAGGCACGGACCAGGCTTCCCTCTCCTATTCCCACAATGGGAAAGCCTTTCTGGAGAGCTACAGGGACCTCAAGCTGACTGGCTTGCCTCAGCCGCTGTCTTGCAGCCAGGAAGATTTTTTTTTTATTTACTTTTTCATGAAAAAGAGCCAAGTAACACAGGCGAACTTCTTGCAGTCGCACTTGCATCAGTTTACCCAGAACGACGTCTCCACTTCCCGATGCCGCAGCCAAAGCCACAGGCAGCGACCTGCCTCCCCAGAGAGCTGACAACCCGGGGCTTGTGTCCTCCGCTGTCCCCGGGCCCTAAGGGAAACGCAACAACCCTGGGGATTTTCAGGGTTGTCTACAGGGTCAACCCCGTCTCTTGGATCCATTCGCCTCATGCCACGGAAGAGTTCACAGGGCAAAGAACGAAACTGGCTCTATCCCAGCAGTTCCCCAGCAGCGATAGGTTGGATTTACAGCAGGGAACGGGTGCAGACACTTTCCCTCACATCTGGGGAGGAAGCCAGATGAGGGAAAAATGCTGGAATCAGTTCCAAGACAAGGAGGCACTGGCTTGGCCCAACCCCCTGCCAGCCAGAAACCCGGCCAGCTAGAGGGAACAGACGGAAAAGGCTGTCTCTTTGGAGAAAAGCTGCCAAACACTGTAAATGAAAATATTTTATTTGACATTGACAGTAAAGTAGGAACATCAGATTATACATCTGTTGATATATAAATGATAAAAAAATGCAAAGCGAAACCATCTTTAGGAAACCCATAAGCAGTCCAGTAAATAAGTAACATCCAGGGGAAAAAACTGTATGCCAGGACCCTCTCTTATTCTGAACAGCAATTTCAGAGAAACCAACCATTAGCATTTCCTTTGTAGCTATTTGTTCTGGGTTTGAACCCCCTAGACACAGTATCACTGCATGTTGCTGCCAGTACTTAAATGGAAAAATATCACCCAGGTTAGGTCATGGTCAAAAATTTATTTCTGTATAACATGAACCCCTGTCGCAAAAGCTCCTGAAAATCCCAGAGAGAGAAATTTCATGTCTTGGTTAAACAAAAAATGTTTCACAAGTTTGACCTACACGGTTTACACAGGGACAACGAGCTCAGGAGATCATGGGTCAGCACCAAAGGGTGAAACAAATAAGGACAGACAGCTTCAGCTCTTAAATGGCTTATGGCTTTAGCATTAGAAGAAAAACTAAGTGAGGGCTTCTCGCACCACTGAAGTTTCCATGCTGAAAATGGTTTTCAGGTTTCCCAGTTTCCATTTCTCCCCTCTTTCAAGGCACATCTGCAGAAAACTTTTGATTGCAACAGTGTTCACACCGCCTGGATGATATTCAATTATTTCAGCATACAGCAGAACAAAAACTCACTACACTAACCTTTTCTGATCTTCAGAAAATCTTAAGGCAAGAAAAAAACAAACAAACAAACGAACATCAAATATGATAGATAACCCCTTTGCACAGTCTGTAGGGCAGACAGACGTGAATATGCTTGAAGGTCCCAACTCCTCAACTTGCAAAAGGCTCAGAATGACATCAGGGGTGATCTCTGCAGGGACCTGGGCTTTTCACTGGGGCCTTGGTGATTTTTGGTACTGATCTACAGGAGCCCAGTTTTTAAGGCACCTCTTGAAAAAAAAAAAAAGAAAAAAAACCCCACCTTTGTCTTGGCTATTGGCACAGCCTCGGTTACACCAAGGTTTTACAGCTAGAAGTTTAACCTAATTTCTGGACTGAATCCTATTCTTGTAGCCCTTTCTGCTCGGTTTGCCCAAAAGGAGTATCTTTATTTCCTGGTGTGGCAACGAGCAGAAGGGAGCAGTTCCTAAGCACAAGCCTGCGTTCTCAGTCCTTGCCAGGCCTGATGCCAAGCTCGGCAGATGCGCGAGCCCACCGCCGTGAGCTCCCCGCAGGGCCTGAGCTGCAATTCCAGCCAGCAATAGCCTTAAGTGAGGTGGGTAAGCCTGTTTTAGAAACAAGCCATACCAGGCAACTGGGTGTCTCTAATAGTTAGAGCCTGTCCTGGTCCTTAGAGCCGCTATTAGCTTAATAAGAGACCTGGAGGCAGTAGCCAGCAATGCCTCACAAGCCCGGGAAGCAAGACCCTCATCCCCTTGCCCAGGTGCCCTCCCCTGCACCGCGGGAGTTCGGCAGAACCTTCAGGCCGTGACAAAGAGCAGGTAGCGCTGAAGACGATCCCCAATATATCAAGTGTCCCTGATTTCAACAGCCTTCAGCGCAGGCCAAGGAAGTGCAAATTGCTGTGGTCAGAGCTGGTGGCGAGGCGCTCGCCGAAACCCAGAAGGGATTAAGTTCTCAGTCCTGGCTGAGAGTTTTAAATCATTTAAAGGAGCTCCGAGGGAACCAGCACGTGAGGCTCTCTTACAGTTACAAGAAGGAAAAGCGAGGTGTTCGTGCAGCGTCTGCTGGTGCCGCGGTGCGTGGACGACACGCACTCTAAAAACGTGCATGTTCCTCACTGCTGGAGAAAATTAGAAGGGAATTTCCCACTAAGGGACATAGGGCACAACAGGCCTCTGATAAAAAAAAAGGAAAAAAAAAAAAAAAACACCTGCTGGATGTCAGCCGTCCCGCGAGCATCTCAGCAGCGCGGGAGCTCTCATGGACAAATATGCAGAGGAAATACAATACATGGCTTTTACATAATGATGCACTTAAAATGCCTACTAGTCTGAAGATAAAGGAGGCTTTGGAACACCCTGTTATATGCTGCATCCTAGTTTACTCAGGTATTAAATATACTGCTTATGATACACAAATTACTTATAAAAGTTACTAAAATGTTAAAAAAGTAATAGTGAAATTCAAGTTTTTATGCACAACCGGGCAAGTACAAATTTGTTTTTGGAAGATTCACACAATGGTTAAATAGTGTAATAACTTTTTTACCACTGTCAACAAGTGTCAGCAAATTTCACCATGCAATTAAACCCATTTGTTTTTACTACAGAGGAAAAAAAAAAAAGAAGCCCCAAGTATCTTGTTGTGCTGAGGCAAAAAGTCACCATTGCATCCAGAAGTAAGGTTATCTGAAGCCAGCAGTTTGCAGATGACAAAATAGATACCATCTGTGTAGCTTTCAAGCAATACACAGAGCTCACTGGCAAAGGCTGGCTCAACTCACTCAAAGCCTCCTTTGAGACTAGAAGAACTATGACATTCACTTAACCTAGACTATATTTTTCAAAAACTTGCTCTGCACACAGACAGAGAAGGTGTTGGTTTTGGTCACTATTACAGAAAAAATACATTATATTCTCTCTGTTAAAAAATGTTGAGCAAAGTGTAAACTTGTACAATTTTAGCAGCATTTTACAGTCCTTCATAAAGTAAAACCAGGCACAAATTAAAAGGAATGTTTTTGTCTACCTAATTTAAAACATCAGAATAACATGGGCAGTAATTGCTGATGCATCACAGTTGTAATCAATAAAATTTTGGTCCAGCAATTAACTTAACATGGGGAGCACTGCAGCAAAGATATCAGATTCAATATTTTCTGGTAATGTGATTATCTACAACGCTCATGTACAGCTTCTGGAATTACAAAGCAATGGAGAGCTAGAAAGTTGTTTAAAGTCAAGTTTGGGATATAAAAAACCTGCATTTGTCCAACCAAATTGGAGAGGCTTTGGCATACCAGAAGAGGCCTTTCTTTTTCTTCACTGCAACTGCAAAAGAACCAGTAGATACAAAACATTGGCAAGGCCAGATGTCCAGGGCAACCCACAAAAGGTCTCTCTTGTGTCTGTGATGTTAGCTATTTGGTGAGCCAATATCCACTGTGATCTTTGTGTACAAAGGGTATTTGTCATTTTTTATCACCTTGTATGATAGTGTATTTAAGCCATCAGAATTCATTGTCTCCCTTGTGTGAGCAATTCGGTCAAACCTGAGGAAGAAAAGAGAGAACTGTGTTTGAACAACCCTAATTCCACATTTTTACAGCCTCACAGACTATAGAGGCTTTAGTGTTTTAAGACCAACTTGAACGTCACTGTGGATCCCATAAACTTGGCCAGACCGAGCTGCCGGCACATGCATGTCTGAAGACGCTCCAAGGGAGTAGCTTTTAGCTAGGAAAAACAGCCAAGCCTGCAGGCACACAGATCCTTTTTCAGGTCTGTACCAAACACAAGGATTCTGAACACCAAAGATAAGCTGGGAACAATTCCTCAGGGTTTAAGGCGATGTTTATCAGTTAAGATGCTGCAGAAAGAGAAGGTAATGTGTTTGTGCAAAGGAGAAACCTGGGGGTGTCAACAAAGATTGGTCATAAGGTAATAAATTATTGGCTAAGGGGAGGGGGCAGTTTATAGCCTGTGGGAGGAAGAGAGATCTCAGCAAGAAGGGTCTGTTGTAGACCTGCAATCCGTTTTACACCAACAAGGGAAAGGCAGGTATTTCAGAGCAGGAAGGACATCTCCCTTGAGTTTGGAAGGAACAGAGAGGCTCATGCACGCACCTTTCTGGGTTGGGCTCGTTTTTACGGTCCCTGGAATGACGAATCATTCTGCATTTCCCAATGACTGCATCCGGCCGAGATATCCCCATGCCTTTAAATACCAGCCTGTAAAAAAAAAAAAAAAAAAAAAAAACATAATGAAAATTTACGAGAAGGGGGCCACTTCACCACTAATTTTACAGGCTGCTGGAGACCTTGTAGAAGGGATGGGCAAAAAACCCAGCTCCCCACCCATACAGTAAAGCCAGGCTGGAAAATGGGATGTGCAGGGAGAAGACTGGGATAGCGAGAGCAAGTCAAAGAGCTTCTCCTGCAGCTCATTCTACCAACAATTCCATTTTAAAAAACGCTTCCAAGCTGGTTACAAAAACTACCTCAGAAGATGAGTATTAAAGCACCATCACCACCCTTGGGCCTCAAGGGGCAAAGAAGCTTGGCCCCTTCCAGCCCTACCCAACCAATGTCCAGAGCATAAGTGACCCACCTAAGTGACCCCCGGCCCCAGGACAGCTCATCCTCATCAGTGTGCGTGCCACATGCGAGCAGCCACCTACAGGCTGTGAACACTAGGGCTGGAATTGTGCACCATTTCTTCCCCTTTTGGCCTCCCTAGCCTTCAAAATCACAATGCCAATAATAATAATAATAATAATAATAATAATAATAATAAAATCACTTTTCTTTCAATGCCTTGGACCACCAGAAGCTGTCTCTTACTTGGTTTATTTCAGCACAGAAGCATTGAAAATCCACATCTACCTCAGGAAGGAACAAGTATTTTATACAGATTTTTTCCTGAGTTCAGGACAATTTATAAACCCCAGGCAAAAAAAAAAAGACCACAGAAGAGTCCATTTTGCAGCCAAGGAGCTCGAATAAAAGCTTCTGAGGTCCAAGTTGCCATGAAGGTTTCTCAAAATCTACCTCTCCCAGGGCACGTAACCCAACCTCGCAGCCGTGTTCTCCCTTGATCTTTAGGCACTGATGGATCCAGCCTACGCTGTGCAAATACCTGACTCCCACCCCGCAGTTCTGAGCGCCGTGCGCTCACCTTTGCTCCAGGTAGGAAACAAAAGCTGGTGCTGCTATTTAGGACTGGTTCAAACTTGACAAACACGGCCTTGCTGGGTAACAAGCCAAGCTGCAGAGCACGTTCCAGGCTCTCCTTTTTGCAGCGGAGAGGCCTCTGCTCCAGCCTAAAGATCGAGTTGGACGCACTCTGCTCGACCAGACACGACACGGAGCCAGTCTCGCTTGCCCCGTGCGGGAGGACACACGGCGGTAGCGCCGCAGCGGGCACTTACCGGTTGTAAATGTCATCGTCTTCGCCGCCCCAGCCCCAGTAGTTGTTGGGGAACCCGTTGATCTTGGTGAACTGCTCTTTGCTCAGAGCAGACACACCTCCGAAGTACTGGTTGTAGGGCAACCTGCGGGCAGGAGGGACAGGCCGTCAGCGGGACAGCCGGCTGGCGAAATGGAGGATGCCCCCACCACCGAGCGGGCCTGTCACACCAGGGCCCATGTCACCTCCCGTCGTGCCAACCCAAGGCTAGGCCACGCCAGCGTGGTCCCACTGACTACCCAACAGGCTACCACGGCTACTCGGTGGGGGACCACCGCGTTATCACCACGTACCAACACAGCTACGTGGTGGGGGACACCAGGGCAAGATGTGGGATGTTGCCTTTTCCACACGAAGCGTGGCCCAGGAGACGTGTGTGGCGCCCAAGGGGAAGACTTGGCTGCAAATACGCCTGGAAAACATCTTGCCATGGGCAAATCTTTGCTAAGAAACACATGGGTCCTCAAGGGACAGGCGGGCAAGATCCACGAGACTCAGCCAAAGGGCATTTGGGTAGCGCGATGGCCCCTGTGTCCCAACTCATCAAGGTGTTATCCCTGAGACATCTGGTAGGAAAATGGCCCCCTTCCCCAGTTTTGCCTTCCACTCGTGCTGTCCCCTAAATCAACTTGTAACCCAGAAGTGAGGTGATGGAGTAATACCTCATGAACCTGGGATGACTCACAGGGGGGTATTAGAGATGGAAAAAAATGCAGACCCATAGCACCATTTATCTTGGGAAATTTGGGGGGAAGGAGGAGAGAGGGAGAAAGAGAGAAAGAGGGAGAGAGAGAGAAAAAGAGAAAGCAAGAGAGAGAAAGAGAGAAAACGAGAGAAAGAGGGAAAGAGAGGAAAGAGAGGAAACCCCACACTTCCATTTGTTGAATGCTGAACCAAAACGTATACTGAAAGGCATTTAGTTTTGCACTGCCCTCAGATACCAAGGCAGATCCCTGAGTGGCCCAGAATCAAACAGAGAAAATAAAATGTTTGTTTTGATCTTAAAATAACATCTGATGCAGTCTTTTTAAAGTTTCAAGCCACTCTTGCTGTGTGAGAACGTCTCATTCTTCAAGACGAACAGAAAACACTAGCCGTCTTACGGTTTCCAGCTTGAAATACCACAACAGACACGCAGCTATCTGTAAAGAGACAGCCTACAGTTTGCCCTAGCCCTGCTTTTCACTTTTAAGGGGCTGTGAATTTTAATAAAACGCCTAGCTCTGCTTTCCCCACTTCCTCCTCCTCCCTCACAGCTATCCATTCCCTGCAGGAACGTGCATGCCAAGGCAGACTCCTGCCAGAGACATTTTCCCAGGCTCTCAGTGCTGGGTGGGGATGCTGTAATACTGTGCCTGCTCTGGAACGCTAGCGGCCGCATGAGGAACAAAATGCCCCTTCAAAAGTCATCTCACCGAAATCCAAATTTGTCCATGGACACAGAGAGGTGCCTCGGCTGGCTGTAACATTTGTAGGTGTTCCTGTCATCCATTGGGATGAGGTCTACGTCACTAAACACAAAGCAATCATAGTCATACTCTTTCAAAGCCTCTGCGAATCCTATATTCAGCAGTTTAGCACGGTTAAATTCTTCTTCTCCATCCTAATTCAAAACAAAGAGAAAACGTTAAGTGCCTTGCATTACACGGGCGGCATCAGCAGTTTCTTACCTGTCAAACCGGGAACAGCCCAGGGAGAGGGGGACAGCCAGTCCCATCCCCATGGAGCCAAGGCAATGCAAAAACTCTCCTACCCAAGATGGGTGTTTGTGCAGGGTTGTTTCCCCTCACTGGCATTTCAGGATAATTTTATAGGGGGGGGGTTTTTTTTTTTTTTTTTTTTTTTTTGCACTCGCAGGCTTAGACTGAAGCAGTCAGGTGGAAGAGCAGGAAGGGAGGCTGCAGGGGTTGACTACCTGGTGCTTCCCAGAACAGCATGAGAAAACAACAAACCCAAAGAAAGCCCTGGCACAGGCTGCTCAGAGAGGCTGTGGAGGCTCCTTCTCTGGAGATCTTCCCAAAACGCCTGGATGCCGCCCTGTGCCCCCTGCTCTGGGTGTCCCTGCTGGAGCAGGGGTTGGACTGGGTGATCTCTAGAGAGCCCTGCCAACCTCAGCCACTCTGTGATTCTATGAAAGCGAGACCAGCCAAACAACCTCCATGGAAGAGGAGACCCTCGGCATGACCACCATGGAGGGAATCCTTGGCAATGCTTCTGGTTGCCTCCAGGACAAGGAGTGGATTAAAAAAAATGTGGTTTTGGGGGGGCCAGGTCTTTGATACTAACCTCTGTCACACATGGCTCTGAGATCCTGTGCTCCCAGCAACGTGCTTGAGCACGCACAAGACCCGACTTGCAAGGCACGTGCAGCACCGCAAGCCAAAGTCTCCCTCTCTGCTGCTCCCTCCTGCTCCCGCCCTGGAGTTTGCACCAAGCTCCGCGAGGCTCCGCATGAGCTGGGGGAGGAGGATGACACCCCAAAGCTGTGACATCTGCGTTCGCTGGCTTGTGCCAGGACTTGGGATGAGGTGCTCTCCGGGAAAAGGGCTCCTCTGCCAGACATGGTGTGCTCAGCAGTCCCACGAGGAAAAGAAACGGGGAGGGCTCTCACCGTGAAGGGAAAAAACCTTCACTGAAAAATCCCATTACCACACTGACGTCAGGGCAGGCTCAGTTGCAAACTAGTCTGCAGAGATCAGTGACGTGGGATGGAAATTCCCTGCTCTCCTCCCCAAGGGGCGAGGAGTCTGAGGAGAAACGGGTTTGGCCTCTCTTGAGCCGAAAGCACACATGGCTCTGAGAACAAGCATGGGCTCTCTAATCACCCACGTGTTCCTTCAAGAACAGTAACAGCAAAATTACATTCAGAAATACTGGAGTACCAGTGGTTTGAGTCCAAGTATTTCTGACCCAGAAGCTCATCGTGCAAATGCAGCTTCAAATCCAGCCCTTGCAGGAGTAAAATAGTGCAGGGACCAGAGGACTCATGGGGCATGACTGAAGGAACCTGAAGCTTTTACCCAGTGAGAAGCAACCCTTGGAGATGTAGGAAAACACAACAACCAAGGCCTCCCTCTTCTATCGCAACCCATGTTCCTCTCTCTGCCCCCTAAGAGCAATTCTTAGCCAAAGGATCCCCCTGTTGCCCTTGGCTCCAGGGCTCAGGAATGTGCAAGCATGTCGGCTTGCAAGCGTGCTACATGCTCCAGACCCGGCACAGGGCAGCTGGGTTGGATGCACGTCAAGAACAGACAAAATACCGTCCTCAAGGAGCAGCACTTTAAAACATCCCGTTTACCGCCTCCCCCAAACAGTTTTGCCTGATTAATAAATAATCTGTCTGGAAACTGATTGATCCAGACTGGTTAATGTATCTGTGGCTCGAGAGCCAACACAGGTTCTCAAAGCAACTGCAAATATTTTTCAAACGAAGGATTTAACATGCGAGTGTCAAACCAAGTTTTTCAAAGGCATTCGGCACCTGCCTCAGGCTTACATGACTTCGCTGGGAGGAGCGAGTTTTAGCAGAGGTGGATCTGAGCAAATTCTCAGTGCTCCCACCTGAAATAAAAGCGTAACTGAGGCAGTGGGAAGATGATCCTCATCATGCATAAGCAAGAGCAGTGAAGACTTGAGCACAGGAGAAAAAAAAAAAAAAAAAAAAAAAACACGAAGCAAAGTTGAACCAAAAGGTTGGGAAAGGGAGCAAGAAGGGAAGCAGCACAGTTGCTGAGGCCACGGGAGCAGGAGATAAGACTCATTAGCAAAGGGACCCTTGATTCCCAGCTGGAGGGCACCCCGTGTCCTTGTCCCAGGAAAGCCCTCAGGAAAAAAAAAAAAAAATACAAAAAAGGCTCAAAATGAAACTGTTCTGGTCCATGGCAGAGGTCCTGAAAAGCAATGCTCAGGGAGGGGAGGTTTCCAAGGGCTCTGCAGCACCAGGAGTTATGCTTGCTCAGGCTCTCAGGCTACCACCAAACTGCAAACGAAGGTGCAATCTCTCCTGCAGCAACAACACTCCTGCAGCCTGTCCTCCTCGTCCCGCAGGAGGTTCTCCTGGTGCTGGCACGGAGGAGGCTTTGTGGAGGGCAGCGCAGCCAAACCTCAAAGCACTTGCTGGCCACGCTCTGGGAGGAGAATATCTTCCTTTTATACCCCCTGGCTGCTACTGTTGTAACTGAAAAGGCATGAAGAGTTCTTCACGCTGATTCTGTTATCAGTGAAGACTCAGTCCTACCTATTCCATGCCCTGCGGTAGAGTCTAAGTCATCTAGGTAATCCTGTTTTTTGTAAGCAAAGCTTGGGGTTTAATGCTGCTGCAAGGAGTGGGATTTTTTGGCCTTTCCCAAATAATGTTTTAAAAAACAGAATGCAATGACTGAGTGTCAGTGCAATAACGCTTCACCCACCCGATCTCCAGCATCGCCCACACCTCTGCCCGTGGCAGGCAGAGACCGGTTATGTGGCAAACACTTAACACGGGCGCTGCTGCTCTCGTCCCACACAGCTCCAAACCACAGGACCAAAAGGCAAGGAGTACACAAGATAACGTATCACAAAGGCGTTTGTGGCAAACTGCAGAGTTGGGAATCTCCTTCCTCGGGCACAGCATGGGGCACGGGGACACGGGTGATGCTCGAGAAACAGCTTGGTGCATCGCTGCATCGCTGCATCCAGTGACAGGCGGTGACAGGGCTGAACCCAGAGCGGCTCAGCCCCACGTCCTCCCCACGAGGGGCGAGCGGGCCTGTGACACCCGGGCAAGTAACAGGACACACGTGATGCTCCAGTCACCCCCACACACCAACACACACACACACAGAGCGTGGAAAAACAAAATGCCACTGAGGATGTTGCAGGTAATGCCAGGAGCCCGTGGAAAAACCGCTGAGCAAACCGCACTGTTTCCACAGGAATTCACCAAGATCTGCTCTTTTTTCCCCAAACAATCTTTTGTTTCGGTGCACTGGCGTTTTGTACAGGTCGGATCGCAGCAAGGAAGTTCATCTCCAAACACGAGCGCGCAGCTGCCTGGCTGCCACGCTGACACCGCTGCTCACCTGAGTTTTATGGGCGGCGAAACGCTTAGGGTAACTGGAGCTGTGAATGGGGCAGAAAGGAGATTTTGCAGACTCAGGGACAAAAAGGAGATTTTGCAAACTCATGGGAATAAAAACAAAAAGCAGATTTTGCAAATTTGGTGCTGCTTTTTAAACAGAGAGTTCTGGTGGTTACTGAAAAGGTGCTATCCAATTAAAACAAAAAAAAAAGCATTCAGCTATTTTTCATCTCACATTAAAAAAAAAATCAAAAAAAAAAAATCCTAAAGCTGCTACTGCATGCGGTGGGTTCTGCCTGGAGGGTGCAGGAAACATCCTATATGGCATTTTCCACGGGCTCCTGCCACACGCTGTGCATTTTGACAAGCCCCACAGTCCTGGGCTCAGTCAAGCACTCCTCGGTTGCACTCAGACACACAAGAGCAGACTGGCGAAGGGAGCCCCGACTGAAAAGCATTGCCCTGAAAGGAAGAA
Source organism: Crypturellus soui (assembly GCA_032275445.1). Lineage (NCBI taxonomy): Eukaryota > Metazoa > Chordata > Aves > Tinamiformes > Tinamidae > Crypturellus > Crypturellus soui. The sequence continues at coordinate 1,574,661 of JAUBNY010001106.1, read as the reverse complement.
GTTTGACATTACCAGTGCAGCAGTAGCAGGGCTCAGGGCTCCTCTTTCTTTCTATGAGATGCAGAGTACAGAAGAGCACGTAGGCAGCATGTAAGAATCAGATCACACAGTAATTCTCCTTGCTTCAGTGATTGCTTTGCTATAGACAGGATTAACAAGTAAAGGAAACATTTCCCCACTAGAAGGAAAAATAAAAATAAAAAAAAAAATAAAAGGGAGGAGAGATGCAAAGGGAAGGACAGACAAGAGAAACAGAAAAGCAATTGTCAAGAGAGCAGAGAAATAAGAGCATTTTCCTACTTTTCCTACTGCACTTCTCGCAGAATTAACACATTTTTCTGCAAACCTCTCCACTCAGCGCTCCCGCTCACCCTCAGGAGAGGCTGGTCTGCCGTCACTGACACAGCTCTTTAAAGGCATGCAGAAGGAGCGCAGACCGCCTACCCTCACCTGCTGGCCTGCATCCCACTGCGGAATATTCCCAGGATATGCGCGTGTGCGTACAAATATATATATATACACGTAGGCACGCACAAACGCATCACGTGTGCAGGGCATCCCTCCCCACTCCGCACGTGCTCAAGGCGGGCCTGCAAAAACGCCCGGTGCGGTGATTCTTCGCAGGGCCCGTTTGGGAGCACGCGTCCCCGAGGCGCAGGGCTGCAGGAGAGCACCAGAGAAGAGCAGAGCCGCAGAGGCAGGGCGATGCAAGCCAGCATGCACGGTCGCAGCAGCAGCAGCGGCGGCGGCGGCAGCAGCGGGCTCGGGGGGCGCCCGCACCCGCGGGCACCCGCGCAGCACCGCATCCACCGGGCCGCCCGCACCTTGTCGAGCCCTCTGAGGAACCAGCCACCCATCGGCAGCAAAAGCAGCATCTCCAGCCACCGGACCACGGGGAAACTCGTATTCCCGCCACTGCCCGATTTCTAACCAGCGGCTGGCGCACGGAGGTGCGTTGCGCTGCCACCCCATGAGCTGTGAGCTGGTCTCCGCAGTGCCCCCGGCTCATCTGCACCTCACAGGAATGCATTTAAGGGCACTTCTACCCACAGATGCCTACAGGGGCATGGATTTAGCACACAGAATATTTCACCTTCTGTTCCTAGAAGCTATCGCTACTTCCCCTTAAACCCCACTTATTTTTTTCTTTTTTTTTTTTTTTCCACCAGTTCTCTGGAACCCTGGATATGAGCAAAGTAAGAGAAATGGTAGTAACCGAACATTGGTTTTCTTTCTAGAAGAAAAAAAAAAAAGAAATTTTTCCATTTTTCATTCCCCTATTTTTCATTTCTGTATCGAAATTCATGACTTGGGCAATAATTTTGAATATTCGGTATGCCTGGTAGACCCAGACACACTGGCAGATCTGAAAATCTACACAGCGTGACGTTTTCAGGAAGCGTATTCTTTCTCAGATTCGTAAAAACTGAGATTGAGTACGGGTTACGAGTGCATATTCTCAAGGAGAGGAACTGGGCTGCAACATCTTCCAGGCAGAAGTCTTTGCTGGAAAGGGCAATCATTATTCCCCTTTCCAAACAGCAATCTAAACATTTCAAGCTCCTCCATGTACAAAAAGGGAACCCTGTTGTTTAACCACCATCATGGTGTGAAGCAAGACCAAGGTCGTCTGGAGAGAAAGGTGCTGTTATTTAAGGACAGCTCCAAAACCATCAAATATAGAGAGAAAAAAAAACACCAAACAGGAAACAACAAAAGCAAAAAAACTGTCACTATTTTCTGCTGTCCTTCCTAAAGGCAACCACTTACCTCCTCCACCACGACAGCTTTGCCCATCCTGGTGCCTTGCGCACTACTGCTCGCACGGACAGACCTTGCTCAAGTGAGGGAAACCCTACGGGTTTATGGCTCACAAGCCAAGCATCGCTGTTACCTTCTCACCTTTAAGACCTGTGTGTGCACCACCTGGGACAGATTAGGTCGTGCGCTTAGTGGGATTTAACTCCCCTCTCACCAAACGACTTCTCTAAGCAGCAGCTCTTCACTGCTAGCTCTGGCTGACTGGGTAGAGAGGATGCCAAATCTTCATTTCAAATCACAGAAGCAGAATTGTTCATCTCCGCTTTCACATTCTCTCACTGCGCTACAGCTTTTATTTTACTTTTGAGTTTGTTAAGGGACCTTACCCACCTCCAGCCCACCAGCATCCAGGATAAAGACCCCAATCCTATGTTTTCAAGGGAGCACGGGCACACTTACCCGAGCGCCTTAAAACCCTGCATCCGCAGCCCCTTACCTGGTTGATCACGTACACCCCATAGTCCAGCTGCTGCCTTTGCAGAATCGGGTGCAGGTAGTAGAGCCAGTACTTGAGGTGCTCCTCGCGGTTCCGGAACGGTATAATAACTGCGACTTTCTGGAGCGCCGTGCAGTCCTTGGGGGCAAAACGGCCCCCCGTTCTCACCGCGGGGTTTGTCCTCGCCACTTCTTCCAGGTTCACCGGCTGGGAAAACTCCACCCGCATTGTGCCCACTGCAAGGAAACACAACAGGGAGACAGTCAACAACAGCCCAAGCACGGATGCAATTTATTGTGCTGGATGGGCACCTTTACACAGGTATCACTTCTTATACACAGGCAGCACCCAAGCAACCATGGTATGGAGGACATCGCCCAACGAGAGCCTCTTGGTGTCCAAACACCACGGATGCGCCATGGGTCTGGAAAATCCCGACGTTTGCAGGGCAGTCGCATGGTTGCCCTGCCATTGGCACGCACACCACGAAACCAGCCGTGCCCTTCTCCGCCCAACGCAGCGCTCGAAAGCAGCCTGGCGCTCCTCTCCGCGTAGGCACTTGCGCCAACACCGGCCACATGCAAAGCGAACGAAACCTCCTTCATCTTGCAGATGCCTCCAGTGTTTGGTAGGCATACGCGTTATGCGTCTTTTTTACAAAAAAAAAAGTCCTGTGATAGAGCTGCTAAAAAAAAAAAAAGAGAGAGAGAAAGAGATCCACATTTGCATGCAGGTTGGCAACTCCTGTATTCGGTTTCAGCATGGCAGGTATTGAAACTGCCAAAATAATCTCTGCCAAAACGGGTGTGTAAAACTGAGAGGCCCCCCCTGGCACCCCGGGCAGGACAAGAGCTCCAGAGCTATTTAAAGGTGAGGAACACCCAGGAGGCAGCAGGAAGATGTGCTGCTGACGTGTCCACCCGCCTCGAGCCAGCGCGTACTACTGCGTCCTGCCAGAAGAAACCTAAGGGGCTCCGGGGACGTCAACGGAATAGCACGGGCTGGGAGGCAGGAGGTGGCCACCAAGCCCATGGACACGCAAGCAGTGGGGCTGGTGTGGCCCTGTGCTGCAGGCTGCTCACGCAGGGTTCATAACCCATGGTCCCGAGGAGCTCGACACTCTCACTTTGGGCTCCCCTGCTTCCTGGTGGACAAATGCCCTCCTCGCCAGCACGTGCAGAGCCCACCAGGCCCCAGAACAAGCCCGTTCATTGCGCCGAGCTCAGCTGAAAACCCTTCACCTTCTGCAGAACTCGGTCCCGGCTGCTGAGACCGCATGGCCTGGTGTGGCACAAAAACCCGAGAAGCGCCACGGCGGCTCTTTGGAGAAGAATCTCGGCTCTCAGAAAGCGCCTCCCGCTCCGCCACAGGCCGTTCCCAGCGAAGGCGAGCTCATAAATCCATTTACGGCCTCTCATAAAGCTGCGCTCTGCGTGCGCGCCCGGCCCCCAATAAGGAGCCGCCCGTTTGCAGCAGATGGGAGCGCGGCAGCCTCCCCGCGGGCACCTCCGGCCGTAAAACAAAGGTCTTCACCCAAAAACGTGAATCAGCCCTGGGAGGTCTGGCAGCTGCTCCCTCTCCCCAGGGTACCCGTGTCGTGTCCTGGCGTTGCCGGTTCCTGTTTGCCTTTGCTGACGGTTCTCCCAAGCCCTCCGAGAGGATGTACAACGCACAGAGTGTTTTTGTGTATTTACACGCCAGACGCAAACACGCGTGCACTCACAGCTGCTGCGACACGTAGCACAGATTGGGTGTTTGCCGGGCGGCAGGGGAGCCATGACGGGGCTGCACTTAGCAGAACATATCACCAGGAGCCTTGCTACGTACGTGGACCTCTTGAGAAGGGGTCGTAGAGCTGCTTGAGAACGCGGCTCTTTGCGAACAGCGCTGCACACGCTCCAGTATAAGCCTGCTAATATAACTCGGAGGTGGAAATAATGCTTGAGGCTCGCGGCCTTTTCCTGGGTTATTCATCTAGAAGAAGACACGTCAGTGCTACCCTCCAAACTTGTACTTGCTCTGGCTGGAGATGAGGCCTGCCAAAGCACACACAAGTGCCTGACGTGCCCCAGAGGCAGCACGAGGTGACTATCAGGAGGTTTCGCTGCCCAATTCGCCCACACGGAGCAGTGGAAATAAATTACGCTCATAAATTGAATGTATCTGGAGCCGTCCCAGAGCAGCTGAGGCCAGTGCTGTTGAGAAACAGGCTTGCATTGCTCACGGGAGCATTGCATTGCGCCCCGTCATGAGGCTCCCCAGGGGAGGCTCAGGTCAGACATTAGGGGGAATTTCTACACGGAAAGAGGGGTGAAGCCTTGGAATAGGCTGTCAGGGAGGTGCTGCGGTCACCGTTCCTGGTAGTGCTCAAGAGACGTGTGGATGAGGCACCTGGGGACACGGTTTAGTGGGAACAGCGGGTTTATGGTTGAACTCGATGATCTTGAAGGTCTTTTCCAACCACAGTGATTCGACGGTTCTGTGGTCCCCCTGCCAGCTGCGTCCCGGCGCTGTTGGCCAGGCTTTGGACCCAACACCACTGCATGGTACCCAGCCAAATCTGGGCATGGCTGGCCTACGACTGCAAGGTAGGGGCTAAATCTCCTCCTCACACAGAGCTCAGGAGGGATTTTTTTTTCTTTCTTTTTTTTTGTTTTGCAGTGGGAGGAAGAAACAAGAATGGGAGGAATTTGGGCAGGAAGCGACGCACGGCAGCGCGATGGGAACCGCAGCCGGCGGAGGCGGGACAGGACAAGAACACCGTGTTTCCTCCCCAAAACGGTAGCGCATCCCCGCGGCAGCCGTGCTCCATGCCCACTTCCCTGCTCTGATATCCAGCTATCCGCTTCCCTCGTGGTCTCCTTCCCGCAGCTTCATGCCCATCGGAAGGCGGCACCAAGGAGCGAAGGGGTAGGAACAGCGCTGCTGTTGCTGAAACGCTGTTTGTGGAATGGAAGCAAAACACACGGTAGGTAGGAAGTCACTTAGACTATCAGCGCGCTCCAGCAGTTGCCCGTTCAATAGCTCTGGTGGGCTGGAAGCCTCTGGAGCCAGGCCGCCTGCGCCCCAGCAAAAACTGGGTGATTACAGGGCTTTACCCCAAGGCAGGGGCAACGGAGAGGCATTTCCAGCATCAGCATTTCAAGGGTGAAAGGGAAGCAGCAGGCACTACATTTGAGATGGAAAAAGGAAAGTTTGTGCACGGACTCGAAGAGTCTCTTCCCTTTCCGCTTGACACCAGGAGCAGCGTTTCAAAAACAGGCGTTTCAAAAAACCAGGCCCTTTCCAGGCTTGGCGACTCCGCCTGCGCTGGCTCTGCAGGGAGATCCGACCAGTCCGCAGGATGTCGCGGGAAACCGAGGGACGGAAGCGCCGGATCCCTCTGCAGCGCTTGCTAACGGAGCCGGCTCCCACACACCAGGTGGCCGCGGTCCCACCTAAAAACCCCTTTCCTGTCAAGGCAAAAGTTGGCTTTTTGTAATTGTTTCTCGAGAGAAACAGCCTGGAAGCACAGCCCGTCAGACCAGGGATGCTTTCTCATTCAAACACAAAAGCCCTTTCAAGGGCTCACATGCGACTGCACGGAAGTGCTGGGAACTGAGGAGTTTTGCCAGGGAGGCTAATTTAAGAGGAAATCTCTCTTCTGCAGCCTGTGCGCCCCAGACGGACGCGGACAACCGCAAGCATTTGAACACTGCACAATGTTTTTAGAGCCTGGCCGTCACCAGCCCCCAAGGCAAGCCAAGGCCGCTCGTCACACAGCACGTGTGCAACACGATGCTCGTTTCGTGTTTGCCTTCGGCGAACTGGGAGATCACAAACAGAAAAACTGAGAGAGAGAAAAACACATTTATGGAAAAAAAAAACCAAAAACCCAGCAAAATAAAACACTAGAGGTGGAGGTTTAAAAGCCTGAGATTCTTGAAGGATGTGTTCTTGTGAGCACTCTCCTGGTGCAGCCAATGTTAAAATCATCACAAGTGTTATAGATATTGGCTCTGCGTATTTCAATTTCAACTTTTTCTGAGAAAAGCCTGATACAGTTCACCCCATTACTAAATTCACTGGTGTCAGAAAGAATGCAAAGCATAATAATTTGAGTAAGTGCGTTTTCAGACACTGAAGAACTAAAATAAATCGGTCTAGACTTCATAAAGCCACCAGGTTAATAAAAAGCAATGCTGAAATCCTAGCTAACCAATAAAAAAAAAAGAAAAAAAATCACCCTTTTCAGTTCATTTCCTCGGGAGAACAAGACTAAGATCAAATCTGTAGATGCAGGCTTTCCAGCTGGTGGCCAGAGTCATGACTCCAGCTGCTAATTTTAAATCATTCTGACCGAAATTTGATTACTTGGACAGCGGCCTCAAGGCTATTGCCTCCCAAGGACATATCTTGACGATGTACGGTCAGGCACGCCAAGTGCCTGTCAAAGCTGCATCCCTGCCCGTGTTTACTAGGCAAACCTCCCAGCTTGATCCGCTCCATCTCCAGACAGTTGGCCCTGGGATTTTGGATTGTTCGGGATCCAAAGTCGCAAACCTTCGGAAACCTTTGCCTGTGAGAGTATGAAGTCAAGAAACAACAACAGCAAAAAGGAAAAAAAAAAAAAAAAGAGAGAAAAAGAAGAAAAAAAGGGAAAAAATGGAAGGGGAGAAGGAAGGGGAGAAGGAAGGGGAGAAGGGAAAAGAAAAAAAAAAGAAAAAAGAAAAAATGGAAAAAGTCATCACCCTGCAACCTTGAACGAGCAGTTGCTTCAAATTTGTGAAGACCCAAGAGTATCAACACATCAACACGCAGCAGCCGTAAGAGCAGGTTTGAGGTGTCCCTGTTGGGACAAGGGAAAGAAAAGCGTATTTCCCACTCCAAGGGCTTGCCCACAACCTTGGTGCGGAGCGGAGCGGTGCGGTGCGGAGGATGCTGCTCTGCGGAGCGGCAGATGTCGGAAGAGCCGGAGCGGCGCAAACAGGAAGCTGCTTTGCAGATAAAAGGCAAAAGGTGAGGCTTGCCAAAAGCGACATGGAAATGAGGGGCCACCTGCAGAGCACGCTCCGGGGCAATCACGTAGGAGCCCCTCTCCGGAGAAACCACATGAAATCGACTCTTGCTGGGGGGAAAAAATATCATTAAAAAAAAAACAGAACTAAACTAAAAAACCAAACAAACACCCCTGAAAAAAAACAAGAAAAATGCACAACAAAAAACACATAAATGAGCCTCACCCTGGAAGACGATGGGGCAAGTCCCCTGCCAGCGCCCACGGGGGCTGCTGCACCCTGGAGCGCTCAGGACATCCCCGGTGCAGGCAGGGCCCTGCATCCCACTGCTCCGGTGATCCGCTCCTTTTTTAGGGAAAATACCGAAAAGAACAAAAGCACGCCACCTTTTTAAAAATCTTTTTTGTGTATATATATATATAAACACGTAACTCCAAGGCTTCACTAGCTCCAGCACAAGGCCCATCTCTCTTGACGAGCCAAGAGTACCTTAAATAAGTAAATAAATAAACACGAGAGCACTCGGTTATTTCCACAAGAAAGTGCTTTTGAGGCGAGCAGGGGTGCTCAGGGCCGGCACGCGACGGCGCAGCTGCAAACGGACTCCTTTGGAGCGGGGCGGCCGGCACGTGTGTTTTAAGGCTTATTTACTCCAAAGCTGGCTGCGGAATGCCGGGGCAAAATGAAATTCCTCCCGCAACAAGGGAAAAAAAAAAATCCCAGCTGCCTTGATTAAAAAGAAAAGAAAAAAATCCTACAAAAACAACGAGACTTCGCGTCTGCCAGCAGCCCCGCGGCCCGGGACAGAGAGGCGTTCTGCAGCGTCCCTATGGAGCATCCTCACTGCTGCCTCTCACCAGCGGTGCTACTCGTCCGCCAGGGAAAGTTACAACACAAAATCCCACTTTTTCACCATGGGGTTGGGGACAGGGCTCTGGAGAGAGATCTCTGAGAGATTGGTGCAAACTGGATATGAAAACTGCCCCGTCCGCACTCCGGCATTCCCTGGAGAAGCCTGGCATCTCCTCGGCGGCCCAGGGAGCATCCCGCACCGGGGCCCACGGGCCCACGTGGCAGCTCCCTCCTCCTCCCCCGTCGTCCCCACGCGCTTCTCTCCACGAGTTTCTATTTTGCTTCTTGGCTCTGACGCCGCCGAGGGGCACATGACGGCCAGGACACGGCTCTTGCACCAACTTCCTCCTCGGGATTGCACCTCTTGCACAAACCGCTTTTCCGTCCCTCCCTCTCTCCCTCCCTCCCGCTGCCTCCTTCTAGGGAAAGCTCCCGGCACCGGGAATGCAAGAAGCTATCCACAAGCGAGCTGGGATCCCTGCTGCATGAGGTTAAAAAGCACATATACAGCCCCAAAATAGCAAGCTGGAGGAGAAACAGGCACAGCGGGGAGATGCTTTGTGCAGAGCAAATGCATCCATTCCCACCCACAGAAGTCCCCACTGTAACCTTTCCTAAAAGCCGCTGGGGTTTTGCACTGTCTAGTGCTCAGCTCTCTCACCCCAAATTATGCTCAGCGAGGCCGCAACGTTTGTAAACACCGAGGCCTCCAGCTAGGGGGTTGTTTGTGCGTTCGTTGACTCTTCAGGCCGCACATAACCCGTAGGAGCTTCTGCAGAGCAGGCATGCAGGATCGCGGCCCGTCTGGCAGACCGCTTCCAAGCACGCTTCCGTCTCCTCCACACGGACCTGGAAGCATCGGGACACTGTCAGTTCTTATCTCTGGCACTTGCGGCTTAAAAACATTGTGCTGACTACCCAGTTATCAGAAAAAAACGCGTTAAAGGAGAAGGCCTCGTCCCAGGCTGTGCTCCTCCAGGGGGAGGATGTTGATCACTTTCAAGGCGTCTTTCTTTCCCTCTTTCTTTCCCTCTTTCTTTCCTTCTTTCTTCCAAGCCAAGCAAGTGGAAAGCTGACAGTGGAAAGCATCAGAGCTCCTACCCAGGACACTGACTTTTGGAAGAGAGGGTTATTTTTCTGGCATGCCTGAGATCCTCCACAGGAGAGGCAACCGATCAGAAAGTGCATTCATTTTTAAAAGCTGAAAGAGGAGCACATACCTAGTGGCTTGTGCTTTGAAGAGCTCATTGATTCATATGGCACCATTTTTTGACAACATCCATTAATTTCAATGTCTGATGTTTTCTCTCTGGACCTCGACAGTATAAAGCTATTGATCCCGTCTACGTGTAGGACTCGTGGGCCGTCCTCGCCATGAGATGCCCAAGGGGCGGGCAGGGCTTTGTCCCCTCTTCGCTCTGCGACCACCACACCTGGCACCTGAGCGAGGGCCCAAAGCGGTCGAGACGAGCAGCTGCCTTCTAAAATAACTCCCATAAACAACACGTGTCCTCAGCCGGGCAGGACCCGAGAAGCAACATCCTCGACACACAGATAAGCTTTTCCACGAGATTCTGCCCTGCAGATTTCCGGCGCTGAGAGAGATGCGGGCTGCTTTCGCCTCAGCTGCTCGGCTGTTTATGGAAGTTATTTTAGACTACAGCTGTTCCGCGAGGTGATATATCCGCCCCCCTTTCCTGCTGAAAGCAACAAGTCAATACCAACACCATCACCTAGACTCTGATGGAAAAGAAAGGTCAAAGAAGATCACTTGACCTTTCAAAAAGCACTTAGGCGAAGATATTTACAACTACTTGAGAGCATTTTCTTTTCCACAGCATTCTCCATGCAGTGCAACATCTTGGGGAAAGAACGGGCACAGAACACAGCTGGATTTACTTGCTCTGGTCTTTAAAAGCTTCCCAAAAGCTGAATTTTCACAGCGGTAAATGGTCCTTGCTTCCACATACACCCATCCTATTTAAGACATTCACTGGCATGCAGCTCTCAACCGGAGCAGGCATCCAAAAATGCACGTATCACCCCACACCCGAGGACTTTCATAACTGCTAAGGACTTTTAATTGAGGGTTGATTTATGCTATTATTTCCCCAGGCCTGATTTATGCTTTTAAATTATAAATAAGGATAATCGAACCATAAAAGCATTTTAACTTTGGCAGTAGCTTGAAGAGATTAAACCTCCTTCAGCTAATGCATTTGCTCCAGAGCCAGGCAGCGGGGGCTGTAAGCTGCTCCCTCGGAGCTTTGCTAGAAAGAAACCTCCAGGCCCCTCAAAATGAGTGCCTGGCTACCTCACCACTCTGAAGGATCCTGTATGATTCACCACATTCTTCCTGATGACATCAAAAAAGAGGAGATGAGTGCTGCGTTTCTCTGAATTTAGGTTTACACTAATGAAACGGAGGAGACAGAGCAGCCTCTCCGTATCAGACTTTGGGAAGGAGGGAAGCGGAGGGGCATCCCTGCTAGTGCTGGCCTGCTGCATTTATACCAGTGGGAAGATATGGGCACACCGAGAAGAATTTTCTTAATTCTGGGTGGGTGAATGAAGCCCCAGAAGTGTCTGCAGATAGAAAACATCTCCCAGGGACGTGCAGGAAGTTCACCAGAGCCGACTCGGCTCTCGCCAGCCCTTGAGGACTGTTTTCTAAGTGCCCTTGGCCACTGAAGTCGGAAAAGGCAGACGGAAATGAGGCACCCCGGACCAGCCAAGTTTCTTGCCTACGTGCAGGTACAAACCCTCGAGCAGCAGTATTACCAGCCTGCACATCCCGCACACTAAATCCACCTCAGCTAAAAACCATTCGCTTGGGGTACCTTTAGGAATAACTTTCTGCGCAACTCTCTGACCAGCTGCCATCACTCCCGAGCGCCTCATTTGGTCCTGGACGGGTTTCACAAACTGCATCAAAGACGACAAAAATATTTTGTTTGATTCTCTCGGCTACTCACCCCGGTGTTGCTTTGAATCCTGGAGGCACGGGGCGCACGTCCCTGTGCTGCAGGCGTTTCACAGCACATGACTCGCTGCGGAGGGGAGCGGGGTGAGGATTTTGCCTGGAGCAAAACCGTATTCACAGGGGGCTCGCACATGCGCCCCGCGGCACGGCCTCACTGTCACTGTCAAGTTGGAGCCATCGGGGGCAAGAAAAAGTGAAAGACACAAGTCGAAGAAACAAACCAAAACAAAAAGAGACCTCAAAACCGCCTTCCTGCAATAGCAAACCAGTTGTTTGCTCTGCAGAGGCATCGATCCATGAAAATCTGACCAGCGAGTACCGAGAGAAACTCCGAATCTCTGTCAGTTTCGAGAGGTGGAAACCACACGCAGCGGCCCAAGAGTCCCTTCCTCGGTTGCACATCTCCCGTGACAGCGCTGCCTGCACAAATGCGGCGCACCCACAGCACCCCTAGCCCCCGGGGCACAAATGCCTACGGTCAGGTCAGGGATGCCCGGGATGCCATCGGCTCAGCAAAACACTCCTTGCGACTTGCTTTCCAGGGAGTGCCTAGCCAAAGAGCAGCAGCTACAAACAGCAAGTTTCAAGGGGCTGCTTTGGGTGGGAAAGGGGCTGAAAATCGCTCTTCTTATTTTGTTTTATTTTTTAATTTTCTTCCTGCTCTATTCATGGCGATGCAAAGCCGGTACCTCAAAACAGCTACACCAAACCATCCCCAAAACCACATGCTGAAGCCGAGAGCGGCTTGCCAGCCCTTGGGCACCTCCTGGGAAAGACGTCCGGAGCGGGACAGCGGCTCGCACGGGATAAAATCCAGGCTGCCACGTATCATCGCGGGTCCTGGCGTGCGGGAAGCGCCGCCCGGGCCCATGACAGCTCCGTTCCCGACCGTGCTGGGAAACCCCACGCTGCCCATGCTGCGCTGCTTGGCACCCCCGGGGAAACGCGGCTCGTGCTGCGGATGCTGCGGATGCTGCTGCTGCAGCAGCGCGCAAAGGGTGTCAGGAACCGGCGCGGGGCGAACAGCCCGCTCGGTCCCTGCCGCGGCGTTGCGCAACCCGGGGGAGCGCGGCGGGGCGCGCTCCGGGCAGATGCCCCGCAGCAAAGTGGCCCCGGACACACGCGCGCGGGGGTCGCGGCCACGGAGCGCGGAGGGAGATGCGCGGGGCGCAGCGGGGACATCCCGGCGGCGCCGCTGCGCTGCGCTGCGCTCCGGGCCGGCACTCACCGAGCAGCGGCGACGGGTCGGGG
>JAUBNY010001106.1:1529723-1558073 GCA_032275445.1 Crypturellus soui | reverse complement strand
TTTTATTTTATTTTATTTTATTTTATTTTATTTTATTTTATTTTATTTTATTTTATTTTATTTTATTTCTTTTTTTAGTAAATTCTGATGGGTACATGTTTCCACAAGCCAATCAACTTGGAAGTACAACTTCCATCAACATGGAAGTACCTACCCCGGTGCCATCATCCTTTATCTCACCCAGGTTACCTCTCTGGAGTGAGGATGGACTGCCAAAGGGCCCTGAAGGTTTCCCACCTTGGTTTCTTTTTGCCCATTTTGACTTTTCCTTCTTTCCACTGTCTTCGGTCCCCTTCATCTAGAGCCACAAGGAGGACCTCACCTTGCCAGCCATCTAGGGAACACAAAATGCTCCAGGAACTAAAAGCCTTGCAATTTTCTGGGGAAAAAAATAGGGGGGCGAAGGGGAGATAATAAGGGATACAATCAGGGTTACAAAATTGTGAGGGACCCTCAGCTGGTGAAAGCAGAGCTGCTGCTCATCAGACCCACCATACCAGAATGGGGGCATTCAGTGGCATGAGGAGGAGGTTGGCTTAAAGCAGGCAAAAGAAAGTGTGTCCTCACCCAGGAGGAAGGGAACTCATGTCCCTGGAGATCGGAGGCAGGCAGGATTGGGAGCACTAGACCAAGCCCCGAACATCAGCCTCAAGGGGAAGGGAAGGGTGTAGGGCAGCCCTAGCCCAGCAGCATGGGGCTGTCAGCCAGTGCTCGCATCTGTGGACCTTTGGTCTGAAATGCAACGTTTCTTATGTTCTTCTGATGTTCTAGCTTTTTGTTTTTCCCACTTGTCTGATGTTCTGTGTAGGAAAACAGGTAATTCGCTATGAATGTGTTTATTTGCATCTTTTAGATTTATGATCTGATTCCTCTGGGTCAGCTGGATATGTCCAACCTTTTGGACAGCTGTTCCCTGGCACAGGGATATCTCTGGGCAACAAGAGCAGGAGAGGAGATGCAGCTCTCTTCATCTCAAGCATGAGCCACATCGAGTTGTGTCTGGCTGCACTTGGTAGTCAAACCAAGGCAAAGCTGTGCGTGGATCCTTCATCAGGTCCCCCTGCTTCTGCACCGTTGAGAGCTACAACGTAGCCTGGCTTGTCCTGCTTGCTGACAGCTCCCCTTTAGCTGTCACAAATGGGAGAAAATGGGAGAAATAACACCTATATTGAGTGCATTTTTTGCCCTTGCAGCAGAGGGTATCACTTGAAATGCTTGAGTCCTTAGAGGAATTAACAACTACTCACTGCCTGCCACGTGGGAGCTTCACAGCAATAAGGAGAGGAGGGAACAACTGGAGCTGTGGACTAGGTCTGACAGATCTGGCTAAACCACACATTTCCCAGGAAGTGGTGACGGCTGTTCCCATCCTTCCCCATCCTCAGTTACATCCTCTAGGAATTTACTTGTGCATCTCCCTGGTAAACCCAAAGGAAGCCTTTGGGGTCCTACAGGTCTGCTCTTCTCTTTGCAAAGGGAAGAATAGATGAGCTCATCCTCCTGGTCCTCCTGGGGAGATCTGCTCCAGGAGAAGAACCCAGACCAGCTCCTTGCAAGACAAAGTGCTCCCTGACCGACCTCTCGCATCGTGAAGACCCCTGTGTCTCCAGACCAGGATGGCAGCCCTGTCAAAAATGGTCTGCTGGAAACACCCCAGATTAGCATTTCTCATCTGTCCAAATTATTTTGGTTGGTTTGTTTTATTTGTTTTGGGTATAGGGCTAGGGAGGAGTGGAGAAACTGCCATGCAAAACCTTGGGGCCTAGGAGGTTTTGCATTGAAGTTTGAAGCTGTGGTGTAATTTTCTCTCTGTAAAAAGCACCTGTAGGCAAAGAGGGAGCTAAGTTTGAATGCAGCTGTGATACTTGCTCTCCCCATGCAAGGGCAAGTATCTACCATGAGCTATGAGCTTGGACTGCATGAATGAGGCAGTGCTGTCTTCCTGGGGTGGTATAGGTGTTTGTGGACGCTGGTGTGTGTTGGTGGGCATAAGATGAGAAAAGAAACGTGCAAGAGCGCTGGGATAAATGGCAGAACGGGGGTTAACAGGCTGGTGTGAGCATGGCAAGCCGGGAGGCTGTGAGCAGCCGTGAAATCCCGGGAAGGCTATTGATAACAGCAAGGAAATGACAGGTGCTGGGTGGAGCGGTGACGACACCAAGGCCACACCACAGATAAGGCCACGACACAGATGTGGAGCAAGAGCAGAGTGATGCAATTCAACCTGCTGCTGTGTCTGCTGTGTCCAGAGAGCAGGAAGTCTACAAACAGCACCACAGTCACTCGCCATGCCCGGGTGTGATAAGGATATACCACACCGCAGGTGTGGTAGCCACCAGGAAACTCTCTGTCCGCCTCAGGGAAGTATTTCCACATGTTTTATTTGGGCTTGGCACTTGGCAGGGCTGTAAGAAGGGCCTCTGGATCTGTGCTTAGAAGAAGGGGAAGGAAAAGAGAAGATCAGTTCACAAGAGGTGATTTCCCCTTCACTACGTCTTCACACTTCATTTTAACTTGCACTGAGAAGGCAGTGACATTTGAACACCACTGAGGAACCAGGTGGGGGAAGATCAAGCCCTAAATTGACCATTTTTTAAATTTTTCCAGCTTTTCTGTCTATTGCTCCACACACAAAAGAGATGATAGGGCATTTCCTGTCGTCCTTTTTAGAGAAAGAGACCCTGAGAGCTTAAAACATCCAAACTACACATCCTACCCCATAGCTCTTGCCCTTTATCTGGGATGAGCTAGACGAGCCAAGCCATGTTCCCAGGCCAGGCAGTGAAGCAGCATCCTTTAAGCATCCTTTAAGACTCCATGACTCCATGAAGCTTTTTGGAGTCATAAGATACAACTTTTGGGTTTGTTTTGATAGTAAATACCTTGAAGGACTCTGTAGAGACCCACAATGCTGCGTGTTCATGGGATCATCTCACAGGATGCAGCCCAGAACTGATTCACTGCATTCGGAAACACACCAAGGGTGGAGAGCCCCCATCCTGCCCGCGGACCTGGTTGCTCAATCTCTGGGAAGGATTCCTTCCTAGCACCCAGCTGGAAAATGCCGGGCAGCAATCTGTGCCCTGTTGCTTTTCATTGCATCACCTGGCACTACCAAGAAGAGGCTGGGTCCGTGGCTTTGTAAATGCCCTTCCAGCAGTTGTAGGCTGCTGTCAGATCCCCCTTGGCCTCCCTTTTACTAGACTAAACAAGCCCAACCAGCCCCCATGTGCCTCAGGAAAAAAACTGCTAATGCAGTTAAATATTTACTTTAGTTGAGGGATTTCCAAAGTGGAATAATAATAAAAGCTAAAGGTTATTGAACTGTGTAATCTCAGTGAGGGGGGAATATAAAACATGCGCAGAGCCACCTAAACAGAGTTGGTGAACAGTCCTGCAAACAGAGTTTTTAAACATTCACACTTCAACTCATTCAAAACAACCCCTTGCCAAACCCCAGTTCAAATCCTACTGTCGGGTATCGGAGAAAGATTGGTGGTTAGAGCTCGCTACCTGCCCCAGCTGATCTTGCCTGGCTGAGGGCTCTCCTTAGCCCCAGATCTTCTTCCCATCACATTCGCTCTGGAAGACGCCAAGGCAGAATGGAGGCATCCTCTGGATAGGGAAGGACACAGTCCAATGCTGTACATGCCCGGAATTCTCCTAGCCTGCTGGAGGTTTCTTCAGGATACCTGCCCTGCGCCCATATATCACGTCATAGCCCTTCACAGTGCAAGGAAGACCTCCCCTGACTTCTGCCTCAGCCTCAACCACAGCAAGTCTCTCCGCACTGAGCTGTAGTCAACAGTGGTCTTCAGCTGCGACACGGACTTCCCGGACAGTGGCCACTTTTCCATGGTTGTCCATGGCTCTCGGTTGATTAGCTGATCTTGATCCACCTGACAAAGGTGATGGTGGATAATGAAAATGTAACTTCTCAGAAAAATGCTGTGAAGATGCTCACATGAGAAAACCAATCCCATGGTGAAGCAGCAGAGATCCTTCAGAGAGGGGACCTGTTTTGAGAAGTGCTTCCCTGAAAAGCCAGTGTTGGTCACCACTGAGGATCCTGCCTCGTCGCTCCTGCCCTGCTCCACATGCCACCGTGTATTTAAACTACATATCCATGTACGCAGCCCCCTCATATTACACCAGGTCACAGATCATCCTGGATTTCCCGGTTTTTATCCCACACGTTCCCCAGCCCACAGGGAAATACCTCTTGCACATGAAGAACGGCAGCTGCGCAGGTCCAGAGAAAGCATTCCCAGGATCAAGCTGGTGGGAATGAGAGAAGAGGGACAGCAGAGGACCGCAGAGCACAAGGGTGTTAAAGCAGTCCCAGCTAAAGCTGAGGGGTTATCAGCTCCGGGGCTGGCGGAGAGGAGGCGAGGGAGCCCGGCCGTCTCTCTAGGTGCACAGTCCTGCTGTTCCCAGCACGCACCAAGCTGCTCAAAGTGCTGCTTTTCCCAGCTCCAGAGAGATAAGGCCGGTGCCCTCCCCTATAAAGGGGAGAGCGGAGCAAAGTGTGCAGGTGTGTGCACCTGATCGGCAGCACCATGGCCATGAGGGAGCTGCTGGTGCTGGTGGTGGTGCTGGTTGCTCTCGTTGCTCCAGGAGGTAAGTCCACTCTGCTGCCAGGGGCACTCCCCAAGGTCATTTTAGAGGGACAGAGAGGGCACGTGCATGGAAACTCCCGTTTGGAGAGAAGGAGATGGTGGGGGTACCGTCACATTACAAAGCTGGGAGGAAGGCAAAGCTGGCGATGGTAGGGCTGGGTGCTGCTCAGCTTGGAGAAGGACATTTGGTGCTCCTCAGCCTGCCGGGAAGAGCAGTCCCTGTCCACATGGGCAAACAGAGGGGAGAAGGGTGAATGGAGCAGCGGGGAGGAGAAGGACAGAGTAAACACCCCACACGTTACTAGCAGCTTGGGGCAAGGGTTGCAGGCGGTTCATAGGCCACATTGCACTGGAGAACGGGGGAGGGATGAAGGGGGTGAAGCGAGAAGAGGAACCAGGATCCGGGAGACACAGCTTGTGCAGGCTGTAGCATACGCGGGGTTGGCAGCTACGGCTGTTGCTGTCTCCAGGGAGAGGAGATGTGCGTGGCTTTGCAGTAGCTCCCCACAGCTGGCATGTTCGGGTAGGAGGTAGCGCTGTTGTAGGCTCTGCAAGATTGATGCTGCCTGGGTGCACACAGAGGGGGTCTATTAGTGCCTTGTGCTCTTGCCACCAGGTCTCTCTGGAAAGGCTGATCACAGAGGTAGCTTTATTCCCTTGCGTCCCGTTCACAGGAATCTGCTCTGTTTCAGGGGCAGAGCTGAATGAAGGGAATCGCCTGAGGAGGGTAAGACATTTCTGTTTCCTCCTGCTAAGGAACTCATAAGGAGCTCTAGCTGCCTCAGCGCCTGGCATGCCCGGGACAGAGGCTGCTCTCAGGAGCCGGAGGGGGACGAATGCCCTTCGCGACGGAGGCGGATGCTGTTGGCACTGAGGTGGTTGCTATGGTTTCTCCTCTCCAGCCCATCTGTGCAGAAATGGTTAATCTGGAGGCATGCCCCTTGCTGCACATGCCCGTGTGCGGGACCGACGGGAACACCTACGCCAACGAATGCCTGCTCTGTGTGCAGCAGAGGTAAGCTCCTGCGCCTGGCAAAGCGCTCCCACGGACCAGCCGCGGCTCCCGCTGCAATCACAGCGCGTGGGAAGCGGGCTTGTCCCTGATAGCAAGGTGGAAGAGCGTACTTGTGCACCAGCCGGGCCCCACGCTGGTCTGCAGAGTCCACGGGCTTTGGCCTCACACACTGCTCAATATCTAAGGGTAGACTTGACTGCGTGCCCACCTCTTGCCTGCTGCTTCTTGCCCCTTCCCTGGCACCGTTTTTTGCTGCCACACAGCCAGAGATGGAGCGGTTTAGCTCATTGCACAGGCAGAAAACCAGTCCCAAGAAGGAGCAGAATATTTATGCACTGGATAAGCTTGCTAATCAGCTCAGCCTGTGGCCACATGATCAGGATATCCAAAAGAAGGGATTAGGAGTCGCTGGTCAGGAGATCCCTGCAGTATGAGTGCCTGCAAACTGGCAGCAAAACAGAGGAAATAGAAGGTCCCCCCAGCCTGTGCTGCCTGGGATTAGAGAGGGGAGAGCTGCCCTTAAACATGCAAAGGGGTTGACTGAGCCTCTAATACGAACGCTGGACACCAAGCACAGAAGTCCTGGGTCAGATGGGAGGCCTGAATGTGAACATTTTTTAAAACTCGCTTTGTTTTTCTTATATTTCTCTAGGAAAACCAGGCAGGACATCCAGATTTTGAGGGATGGGGAGTGTCAAGGAGCCTGAGCTTTCTGGCAGCTTCCTGAGCCATGCAAGCAGGTGATTAATTGATCTTGTGTGCTCTGTGCCGATTGCACGCCTCAGTCAGTGATGGTGAATAATAAAATAACATGCACCGTGCTCGTAGGAACATATTTATTTCTGCAGCATCATTTTATGAAGGGCTGAGGGAAAGGAGCAAATGCCAGTTCTCACAGAGGCCTGCTGAGAGCTTACAGTCAAAATGTTCCTTTCAGATCCATATCACATACAAGGGAACTGCATGGTATTTTTACCCACATTTCTGTGATAAGTGTCATGTGGAAGAGGCAAGAAACAGGCAGAGCTTTGAGATGCCAGTCAAGAAGGTGCTGAATGAATACAGTTTTTCTGCAGGAAGCAGTTGCATGAATGGGAATGTAAGGTTCAGCAGCATGGGAAAATATGACTCTCTCTTCCCTAGCTCCCTAGTAAACACCTTGTTTTCCAAAACTGATTCAAACTGACAGCAGGAACCTCTGCACTTCACATATTAGATGCTCTTCAGCTTTCCTACCAGAATGGCAGCACAGGAGCAATCGGAAGGCAAGGGGAGCTCTGACAGAGGACTTGAGAGGACACTCCGAACCCCAGGGACCCCAGATCTCCACTGAAGCTCGGGAGAGTCCTCCAAACTGAACCAGGGTGCTGGCTGCCCAGAACCGCTCTCTGCCTATTGCAGATTCCCAGGATCAACCACCAAGTTTTAGGCCTAGGCTGCTCCAGTTTCAGGATCTTATCCAAGACCGTGGCCAGGTGTGTGAGGAATTCCTTTTGCTCCCAGCAATAGAGGCAGAGGACACTGGCTAAGCTAGAACTCTTTTCCTGAACTCAGTTCAGGAAATTGAGTTTCATCTGCTCCAGATGTTGTACATCTGGACAGCGACTGACTGAGATTTCTGATCTGCTTTAGCAGTGTATTGGATGGCCTTGAAAAGTGCTTCACAGTGAATCAGAACACTCGAAGGACAGGACTATGTGCCCCATAAGCGATCAAGCGATCAGACTGCTAGCACTTGCTTATTGTACCTACTCAGTTCATCTATAAGCACCTGTGGGAGGGTCCTGGGTGCGTGGTATGGCCAGATGAGCTCCTTGCGGTCAGTGGCCACCCTGAGTCCAAATCATGGCCATCCTACAGGGCCAGCTGGTCATGCAGTTCACTACCACCACCCAAAAACACCTTTTCCTGCTCAGCACCTCCCTGTAGCTACTGTTCGGGATGCCTCAGCTCTGCAATACAAGGAAAGGCCATCACTGACCAGTTCAATGTTGCAGGTGAAAATAGGATTGAGGATCATAAAACCAGCTATGCTTGGTCAGACCGGAGATCCATCCGACCTCATTTCAGTGCTGAGAAACAGCAAATACCTGGAGAATTAGGTGATAACAATGCAAATCTGTAGGATTGCTCAAGATGCCAGCCTTTATCTGGACCAAAAGTGCTGGTTGTCTTTTGAAGTCTGTCTCAGATCTGTCCCTCTGGGCCTCCCTCAGTCAACAGGCATCGTTATTTGCCTGTTGTTTCAGGGTCCGGGTTGTGAGAGGAAGAGCAGAGAGTGATGGGGGTGTTTGCTGTGGACGGGGTAGCCAGTCTGTCCTGCTGCCTCTTCTCCAGGCAGCTCTCCATGTAGCTGCATTAAGGAAGGTCCTGGATGCATCCACCACCCCTAGAAGGTCCCATGGTGAATTCAGGTGCCACAGCCACGCACTGGTCTCAAGCCTGTGCTGGGACGGGGGCCAGCTGCCCTCCAGCACGAAGCGGCGGGTGCCTCTCCACGGAGGGCGCAGCAGCTCCACGTGGGGCGGCGCGCGGAGCAGCAGCGCTGCCGCCCGCCACAAGGCCGCCCCGTGTCCCCGGAGGATGCGGCTGTTTGTTTACAGAGGTTAGGAAGGAGCAACACAGGCGGCTCGTGAGGCTTCCGAAGAGGGAAACCGCTCGCGGCCGGCGCGGCGCCGAGCGCTCGCCTGGGTCAGCCGCGCTGGTGCCACGTGTGCGGGACGGGCTGGTGGGTTGTCCCCCTGACCAAGAGCTTTGGGCAACTGAAGCACTGGAGGGGGTAGCACGGTAGGGAAGCACGTGTGAGGTGGCAGAGGTACTCAAGTTGCTGGTGATACCCCCGGGCTGGTGTCACGGCCAGACAGTCGACTGAACTGCCCCGGTTCCTCAACAACCTTTCCTTCTTTTAGGGGTGACCTTTGCAATTTTTAGTGGTTCCCCCTCCAGCGAAGATTTGACGTGTGGAAAAAAAAGCGAGTAAACACAGTCGCGGCAGCGGCTCTGCAGTGTCATATGACAATATTCTGCTGAGTCAGGGGTGATTTATCAGCGCTTAGCAGGCTCCGGAGCAATGGGGTGCCCCTGCCTCCGGTGCGCGGCGCGGGGGGGCCGGCAGATGAACCGAGCCCCAGCCGGAGCCGACGGAGCCACTTCGGCTGCCGAGATGTTGGTCCTCGCCCGCGCCGCTCTCGTGAGCGAGGCTCTCCCCTGGCAGCCCCACATCTCCATGTGCCACGCGAGCTCCTGGCCCTCCCTCCGTCCCGTATCAGAGCGCTGCCACGGCCGCTCTGCTGGCACCACCCTGCCGCTCCGCTGGGGGCTGTGAGACCTGCCCCACCTCTGCAGAGATGGCACGTAATCTGCGCCGGACACGGGCGAGGAGGAGCCCCGGGGCTAACAGGGAGGATAAGCAGAAAGGCAGAGGTGACCACAGTCCGCCAGGGCCCAGCGATGGAAATGCTGCGTCTTGAGAAAGCCCCCATCGCTGCAATTCGGAAATGGCGCTGGAGCTTTTCCGAAGAGCTCTAGGAAACTTTCCAGGTTTCCTAGACAGGAAACTCCTGAACTGAAGGAAAGCCTGGCAAGGACACAAGGCAGGTCCGGTCTGCTCAGAGCCTGGGGAGTGCTCCTCCGGGGGATCCCTGGAGAAGGAACTACCTTTGCCATTGAGCAGTGGGATGATACCATGAGGACCTGAGTGGCAGCCACATTTTAGGGATCCCGTACCACCCCTGCAGCAACCCGAGTGCACTGGGGGTGAGTTTATGGGCTCAGAGCCAGCCTTGAGCATGAGCAGTTGAGTACCACATGGAGAAGAGTGCTGGTAAAAACCGTATCCCAAATAGCATTGAAAGTGTTAGAAACTGCTTCCGAAGCAGTGATGTACGCTGGTCCAGAAGAGCTGTTTTATGTGTGCATAACCTTAAACAATCCTGCTGCATCCCTTCATGAGAGATTCTCAAGGCCTTTTGCAGCAGAGGGCTGAATTTCTGCCTTGTCTTACATGCAGGAGTCAGGGACAGGATGACCCAGGTGCTCCAGCCCTCAGACCACACTGACCCTGGAGTGTGCCAGGAATAACCAATAAATTATATGCTCCTGTGAGAGCACGGGTCCATCTTCATTCCTCCCACTGGATCTAGTGGTACTGCCTGCTGCCAGCCTCTTCCATGAGGGATGATTTGCTCAAAAGCTTATGGGTGACTGGGTAGAGTCCCTATGAGCCAACTGGGAATCCTCAACCTCATCAGTGCCTTGGTGGGAGTGTCTGAATCACAGAATTACAGAATGGTTGAGATTGGAAGGGATCTCTAGAGATCATCTAGTCCAAATCCCCCTGCTCCAGAAAGGAAGAGCACGTGGCACAGGGTGGGTTGGGAAGATCTCCAGGGAAGGAGCCTCCACAGCCTCTCCGGGCAACCTGTTCCAGGGCTTTGTGACCATCACAGTACAGAAGTTCTTCCTCACGTGGAGATGGAACTTCCTTGCACCCATTACTCCTTGTCCTTTCATTGGCCACCACCGTGAAGTTTGGCCTCATCATTCCTACATTTACTGCTCAGGTACTTGTATATATTGATCAGATCTCCTCTCAGTCTTCTCTTCTCTAGGCTAAATAGGCTAGACAGGTCCAGCTCACTTAGTCTTTCCTCATATGATAGATGCTCCAGTCCCTTAATCATCTTTGTCGGGCTACACTGGACCGTCTCTAGAAGCTCCCCATCCCTCTGGTACTGGGGAGCCCAAAACGGGCCCCAATACTCCAGGTGCGGCCTGACCAGAGCCAAGTAGAGGGTCAGGATCCCCTCCCTCGACCTGCTGGCAATGCTCCTCCTGATGCAGGCCAGGATCCCGTTGGCCTTCTTGGCCACAAGGGCACATTGCTGATTTGTTGATTTGTCTGGATTTCCCAGCAAAGTGGTGCAGCTCTTGAACAAGTGGAAACCCAGTCACTGGGGATTTCCACAGTTTGGTTGCACAAAGTCATGGTCACCTGGACCTAGTGTTGGGGACAGTCCTGCTGTGGATGAGGGAGAAGGACTGGAGATGCAGGTCCAATCCCATCAGGAGTGCTGGCTCCTATGACCTGCTGCAGGGCCTGCGGACAACCATTTCAAGTCGTTTATGTCCAATTTCCCACCTCTCGCAAAGAGATCCTTGCAGTTGGATAACACCTCTATGCATCTCTGGGAATCAGCCAAGAGGCAGGGCCTCTTCCTGCCCTGCCATCCAGCCACCAACTGTCCAGCTCGGACAACATCCGAGTGGCAGTTTAGCAACAGTGAGTGCAAACTTCCTATGGAAAGTTGAATTACTTGCCACATAGAAGCACTAACATGTTTTGCAATCAGTACAGTAGGACCTGGACAGACACTCATACACCTTTGCACAATGATAAGGAGAATATTATTTCCCTGCTAGTGGCCTGGCCAGATAAGCTGTTTTGGGCGGGCAGTCTGCATTTTTTTTCAAGCTCTCCTTTGATTACACCACTAACTCCAGATGACCTTCCCAAGGAACTAAGTTTCTCTTTATTTAAAACCACAAGGAGCAATGGAGAGTTTAGGTAAAGACCATGCCTACTCGGACCCTTCCCTGCCACCCGCTGCATCCTCTGAGGAATACGCTGTGCCAGGTAATGCTGATACCACTCCTAACTCGGACTTTTGAAGAGTTAATATTCCTTGCAATTAGTGGCTTGTAAAGAAAGAGTTATTAATTTCAGGTTGACACTTGGGGAGTGATGGAGATACATCCAACTGCAAAAATCTGTCTTTTTTTTTTTTTTCGTGTTGTATTCCAGGGCCTATAAAAGTATTTTCATCTCAAATAAAATCCATCCACCACTGTCAAAATAGCCTGTAGATTGGCAATACAGTTTCATTGTTCTTTGGGATGGAAGGATTTATTTCATTTCACCTCTGTACCTTTGTGTGTTTTGGCTAGGTATTTTTCATCAGGTTGCTGACGTTTTAGATGCTTTAGGTCTTTCCTGCCTAGTGCTGGGAAGTGACAGGAAGCTTTGGGGCAGCTGCTGGAGTGCATTCCTGGACAAGTTAGAAATGAATGAGGGGTGTTTTCCAGCTGTGCAAAACCAATTTGCTCAGGATGGGTTGGGAAGGAGACTTACTGCAAGCATCTAAAACTGCTTTTTTTTTTTTCTTTTTTTTTCTTTTACCTGCTCTCTAGTCATTTTGAAAGAGAAAGGAGGCGAGTTTTGCCTGCACAGGGATGTGCAAGGGATTAAGTGGTTAAACTGGAGTCCTGTGCAAATCCTGCTGCCGGGACTTGCAGCCCCCTCTTCCCAGGCAGCTTCCTGCCTTTTGCTGCGTGGCTGGAAAAGTTATTTCCTGCCGGCTGTGCCCTGGACGTCTCTGACACTGCTTTGCACTGGGGAGCAGCCTCCACTGGGGGAATATTCACCCGGCTGCATGTAGTGCAGCTCAAGGGCAGCGGGTTTCCAAAGCTGACACCTTCTCTGGCCATATGGAGGCACCTCTGCCAGGGTTGAGAAGTTCTGTGCATGCTGTGGCCTTCACGTCTGTATTGTGTCTTTTTGTGTCCCTTCTCTTTGGGCCAGCGAGACTGAATGTTTTTTTTTTATTATTATTTTATTTTTTTTCTGTGAGAGGAGTTGTTTTGTTTTGCAAGTCTTTGGTGTGCTCAGAGCAAAGGAGGCTCCTGTAACAGCGAGCTGTAAGAAGGCCAACAATAAAACAACAGAACAAAGAGATAAGAGCACAATGGGGGAGGATTGCTTTTGTTGTGGTGATGGTTGTTGTTATTATTAGGCAGCATCCGGAGCACTGTGAACAGATTTTGGCAGTGCAGGACAAGGACAAAAGCAAAATTAGATGGTCCAGAGCAGGGCCACCAAGGCTGTAGAAGGGTGAAGAACATAATGTACAAGGGCATGCCTTTAAATATAAAGGAAATTTTCTCATTGCGGGAACAGTGTGGGACCAGAAGGGTTGTCTTCCAGATCTTCGCTGGGCTCCTATTCTTAGCTTTCCTCTTTCCTATCTCGGGCTATAAAAACAGGCTCTTATCAAAGCTAACACAGGCATCTGGAACACCAGAGCTCCAGTCCCAGCTCAGCCTTGGGAAACCATGTCACCTTGCCAGCTATCCCAGCTGGACCAGGGCACGGCAAAATGACAGTCCTGTGCTGATACGAGCTCATATTTTAGTGTGAGCTGAGGCTCTTTGTGGAAGGAGCTGAACAGGATTATATTTGTGAGCAGCAGGTAGTAGTTTTGTTGCTTGTTCTTTGCATGTGTTTTGCTGAAAACCTGTGCTGTCATGACTTTTTGGTGGGAGTATATGTGTGAGAAGATTCCCCTCTCCCTCCAGGCTCCAGGGGAGTGTTATTCCTGCTGAACAATGCCCTTTGTTTAAAGGGAATGACTTCATACTACCTCATCTAAGCCAGGTCTTTATTATCACAAGCTGGAGTCCAAACTAGAAAATTGAGGGCTATCTAGATTAGAAACCTCAAGGCCTGTTACCACATGGTCTGAGATGTTGCCTGTTAGTTCCAGGACATGCAGAGAAGTTTGGGATGGGCCTCAGTGAACTCCAGGCATTTGTCCAGCTGAAGGTGACTGAGATGTTTCTTGCATCAAGAAGCCACTTGCAGCCTTTATTAGCCAGTGGATGGACAGACCTTACTTAGGTTTATGAAGGCATCTCACAGAACTTGGGTACCTGGGGCCTTAGAGGTGAAGAATTATCTTGCCTCCTGTGCTAATGTGTGGCTGAGGGATTTCATGGTGCCTTCATGCCTCCTCTGTCCCAGCTCCTGGTAGTGATGAGCTCCTGAGGCAGCAGCAGCAGCAGAAAAATGACCACAAAGAAGCTAAG
Source organism: Crypturellus soui (assembly GCA_032275445.1). Taxonomy (NCBI): domain Eukaryota; kingdom Metazoa; phylum Chordata; class Aves; order Tinamiformes; family Tinamidae; genus Crypturellus; species Crypturellus soui. The sequence goes on along the minus strand of JAUBNY010001106.1, from coordinate 1,544,576 downwards.
TAACTTAGAGCACAGGCGCCCGGGAGCTTTGCACGAAGTGTCGTTTGCTCCTACCTGTTGTTGCTGCTTTGACAGTGCAGTTCCCCAAACTGCTTTTTACCAAGACCTGCTTCATGACAAAAAGAGCCCAGAGCTTGGTCACCAGTGTCATCAGGCAGGGAGGGATCAATTCTTTCTTTGGTCAGGACGTCATATTAGCTCGTGTTTTGTTCTTGCAGATGTCATCATCACGCGCCGCTTGAGAGACCGGGAGTTGCTCCGGAAAAGAAGAGCTGAAGCCCAGGAGAAAAACTCAATTCAGTGGGTTCTGAGGTAAATTTTACTGACACCATGGAGTCATTTTATTCTACACGTAACCTATGCCCAGACACAGCAGCCCAGTAAGTCTGTGCTCAGGGACGGAGATCTGGAAGTATCTCCCTTGCCATGGCCCTGCCTCTTGTTTCCTGGGATCCAGGTGGGTGCTGGAAAGTGTCTCCTGGCCTCCCACAAGAACAGCAGTTCCCACCTTGCATTGCTCATGTCTAGAGCAGGGGGTAGAGCAGACCATGGGCACCAGGGCAGTTGGCTAAGGGGTGACAGGGCTGAGCAGCGCTCTGCACATCTCCTGAAGGGAGAGGTCCCTGCTCAAGCAGATAGTCTGAAGCTGAAAAGTTCTGCCTGGAGATCAAGGGATTGAGGAATCTTAGGCAGGTTTTGTTTTGTATTTATACAAAAACACAGTTTTCTCTGTGGAAAAAATAAATAAATAAAAGACAGGTGGGACTCACATCTTGGGACCTGACAAGGCTGTCCCTGGGCAGGAGGGTCTGGGACCCTGAGCAAGAACCCAAGCCCAGATGAAGAGAACTCTCCTCCGTGTCCAACTCCTTGCCTATGTGAATGTCCCAGCAGGGAGCAGAAGAGCAAACGGCAAAGGAGGGGCAGAGGAGCGGGGAGAGGACGAGGCCGCCAGCCAGTTGCGGAGCCCAAACCGGAGCCCAGCCCAGAGCCAGACCCTCATCCCAAGGTGCTGGAGGGAAAGGAGCAGACTCCGGCTGAGCCAGCGGTACCCATGCCATCGTGTCAGGCCGTGCCGCCCGTGCTGACCACTCAGGAGCTCTTCAGTGGGAGCCCTGCGGGCGCTGTGGAAGAGGAGCTGGCAGGCGGGAGCCAGCATCCAGAGGGTGAGCTACCGAGACTGCAGCCAAGACTGCCCCCAGCTTTCACATTTCCCTCTAGACCATCTCCGTTTGTTAGTATCAGGTCTAGCATCGCCTCTCCCCTTGTTGGCTCATCAACCTCCTGCATCAATAAGTTATCTGCAATGTTCTGCAGGAACCTCCTGGACTGTCTGCTCCTAGCTATGTGATTATCCCAGCAGACATCAGGGTGGTTGAAGTCCCCCACAAGGACCAGGGTCTGGGATCATGATGCTTCTTGCAGCTGCCTGTAGAAGGCCTCATCCATTTCCTCTCCCTCGTCAGGAGGCCTGTAGTACACTCCCACGACGGTGTTGACTCCCACAACTGTGTCGAAGGGAAAGTTTCTGCCCGAGGTACTCTGCTGCCTGGAACAGTAGCAATTAGAAACTGGGGATCAGATTTAGCCAGGTGTGGGTCACCATGCTCCTCACTTCTCTGTTGAAACTCAGGTCAGGATGATGATGCTGTGACGAGTGGATGCAGTCCCCAGAGTGGACGCAAATGCGCTCCAGCCACAACCTGCCTGTCTGACCCCAGAGTGGTGGGAAGGGAGAGGTGGAAACTTGAGCAAATTTGTTGCAAGCTACTTTCTTTGGGACTTGCCTGAGCAAGGGCTCGATGGGCTAAGGCTGAACTCATCTGAACATCAAATGGCCACCTGGGCTCAGGAAATCTGGCCATCAGGAATGATGTCTGGGCCAGCAAGACTTCTTCTCAGATCTGGCTTGAGAAGGAGAAAAACGATTTGTCCTAATAAACAGTGCAAACTAGGCATATGGATTGCTTCAAAACTAGGAGAACCTGGGATCTGTATTCCAGAGGAGGTTACCATCCTTCCAGCCCAGAGCTTTAACAAGCAGTGAACCAGGGATCACTGGGAGCACTCTGCATGTCCAGCATGTGCAGCTGTGCTGGGAAGGGAAAGAGAGGCCCCTTGCTACAAGGCTTGTAACAGGCCTGAGATCTTGAAAATGATAAACATCAGGGCTGCATTTAATTGTCTTGTGCCACTGAACCCTCCTCTGCAACACAGGGGACTGCCATGTCATTTAAAAAGCAGAAAAGCTACCAGAAATCATTTCATGCATCATCCAGCCCCGAAAGCTTTAGTTCAGCATACTGTTGAGGAGCAAAGCACAAGAGGTGATGTGACATGATCTCTCTCTTAAATGCTTTGCAGGTGAAGAGGCAGTCCTGAAACCAGCCGAAGCGGAAATACCGGAGGCTTTGAATATTCCTCTGGAAAACGACCACCAGGATAATGAATACTACACACCTGTTCTATTTTAATTTGTTTTGCTTTATCTTCTGTCTGATAAACTCAAGCAATGTAGAGTGATATAGCTCAGACATTTTAATAAAACCCAGCTGTCCTGGCAAGTCCCCTTCCTATACCTTTAGGCGATGATAAAGGAAAACGCAGTTGCTTCTGCAAAGGCAGTCCTTCCGGAGTTGCCTGCAGAGAATGACTCATGCATCCCCTGCCCTCTCTGCCAGAATTTGACTTGCCCAATAGAAATGCAAGGCGCACTATGAAGCTAAACCTCACTGTGACTTGTAGGAGGCTAGAGCTCTGTGGCTTGGGTGTTTTTTCTGCGTGGTGAACCTTACAGCTCCTTACATAGTCATTTTCAGTCCAAAGGTCTTTCTCACAGTCACTTTTCCACTCTGGTACCCTGTTCACTTTCCTAAAGCCAGGAAAGTTGTGTTTTCACCCTCTGAGTGAAGTTATTTCAACTCTGCTGAGTTGCATTAGTCATATCAAAGATGGCTGAAAACGGCTGTGAGCTACAGACTAAAACAAAACCAACAGGCTGAAGTATACATTTTGGTTAAGAAATTGCCATTTGAGACAAGGACAGGAGGTGTCTCTGCATAGCATAACCCTGCATAGTCTCTGTGTCCTAGCCTTCACAGCAAGATTTCAAACATATGGATGCCTCATGAAGAGACCCTGTGTCATTTACCCAGACTTGTTTCATGAAGTAATGACAGAGTGTGGCTTCCTTTCTCTCTTTACACATTTTGAGTCTGGAGGTCTTCTGAGGGACACACTTGATTTTAGAGGTTTATGGGGTTTTTTTACAGCTGAATAACCAGTAAGGTACACTGGGATATCCCTGCCGCTGTTCTAGTGCCAGTAGCACTGACAGCCAGTTTGACTTCTGCAGCTATAGTGTTAGAAGGACTAGATCACCTTGCAGCTGTCAAAGCAGAAGGTTTACACTAGCCCTGTAAGTAAACACGTGCAGCACGTTTCCAGTGGGCAAGTACTGGAGGGATGGGTTCCCCATTCGGGTATTTTGTCATCACTTTGATCTCTGATGACCCTAGACTTCCCAGATAGTGTTAAATTGTGTTATCCCCTCCAGGGCCTGACTTGGATGGAAGCAGTACAAGATCTCTTGGTTTCTTCCACAAACAGCCCAAACCTGTTCTTGTAGTCATTCACAACTCCAGATACTTAGGACACAACTGAAGGGACTTGTGGAAGCTCTGTAGCACGGAGAGAACCCAGGAAGGTGACATATCTAGTTCACTTAGACGTGGATGCAGGAGTGGAGATCGCAAGGGACTAGAAGTGCAGGACTCACAGCAATAGGGGATGCATCTGTAGCCTTCACCACCAGATGAGGGAAGCTGCTCCTGGCTAGCCACATCCAATGAAGGTTTTCCAGCTGTGTACACACGTGCTGACCTGGCGATGCCAGGTCTGAGGAGCTCTCTGTGGGAGCAGGCTCAAGAGAGACAGAACAGCCCATAAAAACCATCTCTTCCTGCTGCGGAGATGCCCTCAGTGGGCACGGGGACCCACCTAGACCACAGCACTCCTCTTGTTAAAGCTGCTCCCACTCCTGCTGTTTTTTTCAGCAGCTTGTAAAAAAAAAAAAAAAAAAAAAGGTGTGCCTTTGGGCAATAAATCTTATCGCAGAATAACCAAGAGAAAGATAACCGTTCTCCTTATCAGCACTTTTACTCACAACTATTGTTTCTATCTCTGACAGGCAGAGCGATGCCAGAGCTCTTTGTTTGCTGGGAATATGTTGGGGTTCAAGTGAAAGGCAGGGCACATGGGAGTCTAAATGTGCGTTTCCGAGAGGGTCCTGCTGGCTGAATGAGGGCAAGGATCAGCTGGAAAGAGCTGCTGTATCTTGGAGAGAGCGAGACTATCATTTTGCTCACACTGGGCACAAGTCTCTCTTTTCCTCCATCTCTCCCTAATCCTGACGTGAGGCAGGAGCTGTGGCTCCCCTTTACCATTAGAGCCATTAACAAAGCAGGTTGTGGGTGACTTGAGCTATGGGGCCAATGTGACGTGGTAGGTCAGTGTCTGACGTGCTTTCCTCTCTGCTGTATCATGCTGCTTAGGGAGGCTGTTCCAGCATGCCCTGTGCTGCTGTGTCGACTCAGAGCCATGCAGACTAAAAGACATGCAGACTCTTAGAGCGCTGTGATAGGCAGGGTCAAGCCAGTATGACCACTGTGATGGTCGTCATCTTGTTTTTTGTTAAATCCAACGAGACTATGTTGATCGCACTGCTGTGAAGTGAACTCTCCTCTTGGCCACATGTCTTAAAAAGCCTGGGAAGCCTTTCCAGGCACCTGAGGGATGGAGACCAGAGCGAGACACCTAAGAAGAGGGAAGCTGATATCATATCCAGGAAAAGCAAGTTCTTCTCTGCCCATTATCACTTAGCTTTCAAGATCCTTCTGGGAAACCTGTGGGAGACAGAAGGAAATGTTTCATGGGGCTATTTCTAGGCAAGATCTCAGCAAGCTTCCAGGGACCCCAGAGACTGATAAGGTAAAGAATGTTCTGCGCCAGATCTGCTTCCTGACACACGATCAACTGCAGAACTCCTGAGGAAAAGGCTGGAGACAAGGCTCCTAGTATATCTTTGACATCCTTGAAACCCACCTCACAACATTTTTCCAACTTAAAGCCAGGCCTCCACCACTCCAGAAAACCTACATTCTTAGGAAAATAAAAGAAAATGTATCTACCTAAATAACTTCTGTAGGTCACTTGTAATGTCCATGATGGTGATTCCCAGGAAACAGGCACAAAGGGGCTTGAAACTGCTCTGTGTCAGTATGGTGTTTCAGGACCTCTGGAAGGACTTTTTGAAGAAATGTCTTCTGGCAAACTCAAAAAGGAGGCAAAAACTACAGCAGGAGATAAAAAATACACTGTAAAAACAATCAATATCACAGGTGTACACCCTGGGGAACCCATGGTGTGCAGCTCCTAGGGAAGTTGTGGCTCCCAGACTCACAGTCCTCAGGCAGGTCAGGCTGAGCAGACACAGGCAAAGGACAAAGAGGAGATGGGACCCGTGGGGGCTCAAGGAGAGGGGCACAGGTTAGTCTGCATTTCACATCACATTTTGGGCTCAAGGGCACATCATCTTTCAGAGACCTATGTGGGATGTCTCTCCAGGTCCAGCTGAATCCTGGCTCCTGAAAATAAATTAATGGTCAGATAGATACCAGATGGAATTAAAAATAGGAATGTAAAAAATCTGAATTAGCTGTCAGCCTCTCCTTTTTGTTATCACAGTGATTTATAGTCGGGCTCTTTAACAGACTTCTTTTAGGCAGCTTATGGAGATAAGCAGGATTGTCACCTTCCTGCTTCACCTTATGAGTCACTTGATGCTGCTTGTTTACAAAGATGACTGCAAAGCATACCCTTCCATCCTGTTTGAAGGAGGATCAGGTTAGCAACTAGCCAGCAGGGGAACAAGAAATGGTGGGAGCAAAAGAGAGGGTTTGGGAATTTCCTCTTTTCTAAACCAAACAGCTAGCTGCTGTGTGTAAATAAGGACCACATTATTTTAATTATCACAAGACTACCAAGTCCTTAGCAAGCGGCATGAATCCCTGCAAAGGGAACAGAACTCCTGGGCTCTGCACTGAACAGCGAGGTTTTATTTCTCCATTTCAATTTTAAAACCTGTTCTTCAGCATGCTTTTCCATGGGAGATGGAGTGATCTAAACTTCCTCACTCACCACTGGCATGAGAATCTGTAGCTTCCCAAGGTGTTCTCTCTTTCCCAAATGAGACCTATGGAGCGCACCAGTGAAGAAGACAGTGCATCTTGCCAGGGAACAACCTGGCTAGTCCTGGGCTACAGCAATGTAAATATGATCTGGAAGAGGTGATGAAAGCTTCTGGAGGGCCGTTCCTACCTAATAGAAGTGTCTCTTCTGGCAGAGTCTCCTCTCTTGCCCTGGTGGTGCAAGGTTTTATGAGATGGAGTTCATCGCTCTCTGTGATCTGAGTGCATGTTACTGGTAAAGGGGAAGCTTTGCATCATGCTGGTTGGGGAGAAAAGATTTTCTGCAGAATTTGATCATAAACCACAAGGCTGGTGGTTGGTAAAGACCATGTATAGTCCTGCAGGGCTGTTGCCATCTCTAGGTCAACCACCCTTGCAACCATCTCAACGTCTTCTGATGAGCTCCTGCACAAGGATGCCTTTCTGGTACCGGGTTGCCCCAGATTATTGCCAGATCCAGCAATCCAGATGTGACTTCATCAACAGCAAGCAGGAGGAAGAGCCACTTCCCTCGACCCACAGGCTAAGTCAGTTCATCCCCAAGGATCTGCAGCTTTGATATAGGTCATACCTACATGCCCTGGGACCACTTGCGATTTTCACCAGAGAGGTACGGGAATTGCAGAACAAAGAAAATGTGTCACTACTGGTTTGGTAAAGAGTGAGGTCTGGGCTTTCTCACCTCAGTAATGAGCTCTTCCGCACATCCGCTTCAGCACTGACCACCCCCCAAGTAAATTTCAAAAGTAGTTCAAAAGTGCAGAATTATGTGCCCCTGGGAATTACCACTTGTTTTTTGAAATGTGTTTGTGGAGTAAAGATGTGACTCTAGTGATGTGTTTCTATAGCTATGCTTTGCTTCTTATGCAAGGATTAGACATACATTCTCAGGTGCTCAGAGCAGTAGTTTAACGTTTCTCTTGGGATACGATTGGATCAATGACCTGTAGCCTGGCCGAGTGATCATGTGCAGTCCCAGGGGCTCAGCATATAGCCATTGGTATGCAAGCCCCCAGGATAAGACCAACACGTGAACAGAAACATCGGCGTGTGTCAAGTGAGCACTTACCACCAGACCAAGCGCTGGAAACTATTATAGCTGGACTGTCACATGCACGCAGTTAACAACGTTAGAAGAAGGTCAACACTACGATGACGCCCATCCTCTTCCTAAAAGGCCTGAAAAGATGTTAAAAATGGTTTTGCTGCCGCCATTGTCGTCCCTGACGCGAGCCGGCAGTGCTCCCTGGTGGCAATCCCGCCTACCCACACACCGGGCGTGCAGAAACAGGCCCGGGAAAATCATCATTTCTCCAACCCGGAGCTGGGGGGGGAGGGGGCAAGTAAGGCCACAGCCAGCAGCGGCTCCCTCATTTCTAAAGAGGGTCATGGAGAAGGCAAGATAGACGTCTGAGACAGGGACACGGAGATGGTCTTTCTCCATCCTCATCATCGGCTTGGACAAAGTCACAATTGCCCTCGCTCAGCATTAGGGACAGCCCCACTGAGTGACCTCTGTGTTTCCCTAGGGAAGACTATGGGCCTGCTGTCACCCCATAGCAGATGAAGATTTTCCTGGACATGCTCAAGAATGCCGTCTTTGGGGCTGCTAGGAGACTCCAGAAGTCAGAGCAGAATATGAGGTAGCTTGTGGCATCTTGCTCAATTTATCAACAGCTGGGGGAGGGTAGCCGCTAAAGAGAGAAGACCTCTCGTTTTTATGAGTTTTTTGATCTACTGGAACTTCAAAGGTGACGATCTTGTTAAGAACAGCATTAACTGTTTCACTGACGGCAGTGGTGAGGAACGGTGATCTCGGCCCCGTTGCCGCAGAGAGGTGGTTTATCTCATACCCGCTTGAGTAGGTAAGCTTGAAACCATTAGCCCTGACTGCTTCAGATGGATTTTTCCCTTGTCTGTTCTCTAAAAAACAAGAGGAGAAAATCTCCACAGAGACACAAGGCTAAAGGGGCGAGTTGGATCAGATCAACCCAAGGGACATTGTTCTCCGAAATGTGACTTTTTTTTTTTTTTTTTAATGAGTCTTCCCCAGTAGAAGGCTCCAAAGCCAGCGTCATGCTCTGCTGCTCGCATGAGAAGAGCCACGGACACCCGCAACAACGCTCCAGCCCTGGCCTTTCACGCCGTGACGGCGAGGGGGATCGCGCACAGGGCAGCCGCGCCTGAGCGGGCGGTTTCGGCTCTCGTCTGCAGGAAAGAGCCACCGTGTGAGGTCAGGGTTCAGCCAAAGCAGTGTGAGGGCATCTGCGAGGAGTGGGCTGGACCACCTGGCCAACCTTCCTTTCACCCAAACTCATAGGTGGTTAAGAGCCCACAGATCGGACCTCCCTGAGCTGCTACATGCAAGGCAAAGGACCAGGGCTTGGAGATTTTTCAGTTGCCTTTATTTTTATTATTTTTTATTATTTTTATTTTATTTTATTTTATTTTATTTTATTTTATTTTATTTTATTTTATTTTATTTTATTTTATTTTATTTTATTTGTAGGATAGTTCCTTCAGGCAATCTCCAATGCATTTGCTTTTTCTCTAAGTGCATTCTCAATGCATTTTTTTTCCTCTAAGTGCAAAATTCAGTTCCTCCTGCACCACGCACTGTACTCAAGTAAATTGTTTACATTCGCTGTAGTTTATTTAGTGAAAGAAAAGGCTTGCTCTGTAATTGGACAGGAGCAACCACAGGCTGAGGCAAGTCTTTCCAGGGAAAGGTGCATCTCTCCTCCCCTCCCACGGCTTCCCATGGTCTTGTTGCTCTGGGGCGTTGTGGTCCCACATGCCCATGTTAGAAGGGTGTCCAAGCACAGAATGAAGAGAACAGCCACATATGGGGCAGCCACGTATGGGACTCTGTTCAGATTTATCCTACCTATTTTTAAGATATTGTTATAATTTTATAGGTTGTTTTTTTTTTTAAGTGTACGTTAAGGTAAGATATACTTAGCATGGGGTCTCTTGGCTGTGTAGATGGGACATGCTCTTAAGCGTGGCCTGTAAATATGGTTTTTGCCCTTACTACTTAGAGGCCACGGCTTTGCATTGACCTGGCCGTGTGGAGTATGGGGACTTGCCTAGTTTTGTCTTTGCCTGAGCTGATTTTAGCTTGTTTGGCAGTGGAAGCGATCACCCAGCGGTCAAGCAGCCAGCACACGCACGTGCTCTGGTGTCGGTCTGCACAGATAACAGCTAGTTACTCTGTGCGGCTTGAGCAGCCTCCGACTCCAGCCCAAACGAGTTGTGTCAGGGTGCAAGCACAGGGCGACACCGGAGGCCCCAGCCCATCAACCCAAATCACAGCAGGGGTGCAAACTCATGTCATCCACACAGTGCTAGTTTTACAGATAAAAAACAGGGGAAAAAAAGCTTTTTTTATTTTTTAAAGAAAGAAACAGAACCAATAGGAAGTATGATTATAGAGGCAAACTATCTTAATAAAACATATAAACTCAATGAAGCCCAAGACTGAGAAGGAAGAAACCATCAGCATCAACACCATGATGGGCATCCTGATGAAGAAGAGACCTCTGATGGTAACATCATGATCTGCCTGTTAAAGACACCAGTGTTGAAGCCAGTCATGTGTTGCAATCCCTCTCTTCAACACAAACTGCAGAAGCAGCCTGAGGACCCAGGAGGACATAAGTAGGGTGAACATAACACCAGAAAGCAGGAGTACAAATTAGGAAGATGGGTTTTTTTTGGATAAAATTTTCAATTGTACTACAGTGCCTTTCCTGTTTTAATCCAAACTATGAATAGGTGTTAATGCAATTTGACTAATCAATGGTAATGCTAAATATTTTTTAAACTTGTATAAAGTAATGGCAAACATTTTACTTCATTTATAGGATTCCTCTTCTGTCCATAATAAGCTCTTGAGTGTTACATAAGTAAAAGTAAAGGTGCTACAGAGGGAATTAATTTATACCTGCAGATCTCTCCGTACATGCAAGTCCTTCAAATACATCAAAAGATTTGATTTTTGTGGGGGGAAAAAGAGGGCCTGGGCAGGGAGGGACAAGTAATAGGGAATAAAGGAAAATTGCATCTCAGTGAACTACATAACAACACAGGAGATACAGACTGAACCCCTGACTCCTTTCCAAGCCCTAAAGGGGAATTTGGGAATGGACTGTGGACTTGGGATTTCACAGAAGTTTGTTAAACCACATCTCCCTTTGCTCCCCTCCCTGTCTTCATTCCTTTAGAAATCCCAGGAGACAAATAAATAAATAAATAAATAGATTTTAAAAAATGATCTGCAAAGAGCAGTATGTGGCGTATGTTTTCCCTTGTATTATCATTTTACTGCTCTCAGGAGAGCACGGAAGGTGAGAAAAACTCAGAGACACTTAATTACAAACAAAAGGATAAAGATTTATTTCCATTACAAATGAAGTAGAGGAGTAAATATAAAATCTCTCACACATAGTAAAAAATTTCCGTATGGCATAATAATCCACATCTTTCTCAAAGGCAAGGCAAGGCAAGGCTTGGCTGCTCCCAAATCCACACAAAATAGGAGCAAAGAAGTTCTGCCCTTGGATGAAAGAACAGTTTCAAGACCCATTTCCCTTATCAGTTTTTTATATGGTTACAACGCAAAACTACTGGATTCATCTCCCAGAAATCAAAAGGCTAATTTGAACTTAGACAAGTTTTCTACAAGGAAGGCACTCATATAGATTCAATAAAGCTTTCAGAAATCAAAAGTTTCCTCATTCTGGATGGTGGCCTGAGAATTACAAGCAAGATGCTAAACAAAACCAAAACAAAACATAAAAAAAAAAAGAAAACACTGAGGTGTAATTGCCTCACATATATCCCCATGACACATAGATAGACGTAACCTTATCACCCACACGGGTGCGAGGGTTGATTTCCTCTCGACAGCAGTGGTGTATTTACACGAGGCACTGAGTCGCAGGCACGAGCGCAGGGTCAGCACGTGGTGTCTGCAGAGAGCAGCGCTGCTCAGCGTGCTCCTTTTTACCTCGTCCTGACAAGGGCAGGGAAAAGGTGCAGTGGCCGCAGGGCCACAGGAGTGGCCCTTGCTAACACAGGGCAAGCTTAATATTTTCATATTCAGTCTTGAAAACCTAAGAGGACAGAGACCCCACACACCCACAGAGCATTTCATGGGTACAGCACCAGGGTTTCCAGCTGCTGTGGCTGGCTTGGTTCATTTATGGACATTTGTCCCGGGTGCTTCATGCACGTGGCTCATCTGTTGCACAACCCCTACAGAGAATGGACTTTTGGTGTGTGTCTGGTTTCTTTCACTGCTGGGTTAGAAGCTCTGAAGAAATGTAAGAACAGGCACCTAGACCTAGACAGCAAATCATGCCCAACCAAACCTTGTGAGCATCAAGGGCTATCATGAATGCCCTCAAGACACTGGGCTTTGCTCCCTGAACTTGCCTTGGATGCTAGTTGAGGTCAGAAACAGCTTACACAAGACAAAATACTCTCAGGGTTAAAACTCAACATCTTGGAAAAGGAGAAGCAATGGAGAGGCAACCCCTGGAGTTAATAACTGAGTGGGGGATCCCCAAAGGCCTCGAATTTCACTTTCCTTTCTGCTGGTCACCAACCCCAGCTTCTCCCATTACCAGAGATCATGAGAAGCTGGTTAAACTCCTGGCCAGAGCAGCCCACAGAGAAAACAGCAGAGCCTGGAGCAGCTCATCAGGATGAACCACAGAAGACAGGGACATTGGTTTCCGTTTCTTAGCACCTTGAGAGCCTCTGGACATGAGGACTGCTGCGGTCAAAGGAAGGGACGGTTTTCCTGGGTGTTCCACTGATCAAGTTAACAACAAAAATGGTCCTGTGCCCCCAGTTACGTGAGGGTTAGATTACAGTGTGTTTGCAAACCTGGAAGTAGCAGGACGTTCTCTGCACGGAAGCATGCCGTGGTGTACACATCAACATGCTGGTCCAGTCCACGCACACTTATATGCTTACCAAGGTGAAAATGCACTTAATACAAGCAGAAGCAAACAGGAATCATGCATACGTGCCCTTGAACCCCAGCAGCACGTGCATGCATACATGCATGCTTGCACACACCCATGCACACTTGCATGCAGACGCACACATTCATGTCCATGCACGCTTGTTCAAGCACACTTAGAGGCAAGATATCTGAAATCCCCCTGAGTCGTGTGCTTGCCATCCGAAGCCTTGCCCCGGTCACACTCTCAACACTCAGGCCACCATTTCTTAAGGGACAAAAAGCCTACTTGAGCAGATGCTATGCTCTAATTGAGCAAAACCTTGGCAATTCAAAAGAAAATAAAAGGTTGGGTCTTCCAAAGTGGAGAGATAAGTTGGGAGAGGATTTAAAACAGCTGCAGATGAGACATAAGCCCAGGCTGACAGGAACCTGATCTCTCCACAGCAGAAACAGTTTCTGGACATGCCAGAGCCAGGAAGGGTGTGGAAAGAGACAAGGTGTCTCTTCAAGTATGCACAGTGTGAAAGCAAGCCAGGGAGAAATCAGACTCATCTTGTCACGCACAAGTCTTGAGTAAGACCCATGCCAGTCACCTGTGTCCCCTGCCAAGACAGCACAACCTCCCCAGCTCTGGGTTCAGGCAGCAGAATTCCTCATACCACCACAAAGCGGTCCACTTGGGCATCACATCGGCCCAGACAGATCCTGACCACCCTCAGCCTACTAGGCCGTGGGGCTCAGCCACCACAAGCCGCCTTCCCCACTCTGAGAGAGAAGGGACCAATGTTCTTCTGCCTCCGAGTCCCTTGGAGGGCAGCCCCACAAGTTCTCAACCTGCTTCAGTACTCGAGCTCCTTGCATGACCTGCAGCCAGCAACCTGCCCACAGTCTGCTGCAGGGACATCCCTCCACCTTTATGTTCCTCTCCATCTCCTCTCGCTCACGTTCCACCTGCATATCAAGTGATGGGACGCCAGAGCACCCAGAAAGTGCAAGGAATCTGCTTTTTCCCAAACTGCTTCTACACAAACTTCATCCCGCTGAGGTCCTCATCTGAAAAATCCTTCATGGAGCAGAAGGCACAGGAACCTTCAGGAGACAGCAGCACACGGCAGCAGGACAAGACACAAAAAGAAACAAGAGAAGTGCTGAACAGATACCTGGAAGAGGTTTGCCCCCATGAGGATAGCCAAGCGTTAAAGCAGTTTTCTCAGAGAGGTTGTGAAGTCTCCATCCTTGGAAGCTTTCAGGCCCTGAGCAATCTGCCTGATTCATAGGTGACCCTGATTCATAGGTGACCCTGCTTTGAGCAAAAGAATAAAAGAGCTAAAAACCTCTGGAAACCTCTTCCAACTTGAATTTGACCTATGGCCTCCTGAATCATGCCATTCTGTAGTGAGACTCTGGTACAGGTGTTTTTGTTGTCTCCTGGCTCTCTCTGGACCCATTTTCAAGGTTTTAACTCTCACAGTTCTTCCCGTCCCCATTTCTATTCTAGGTGGACTGAAGGGAAATGAAGCAGAGACACCCTGTCCTGCCTCTCTCTCTTATTTTAAGAGGAGAAGGAAGTTGCTCCCCATAGATGCTAACTGTTTCAGACTACAGACAGACTGGGCTGACCTTTAAGATCAAGGTAGCTTAGGCTGTAAGGATCCCCGGAGGTCTCTGAACCAAATCTCCACTCAAAGCAGGCCCAGCTTCAGTGCTCAGTTTCAACTCCAAAGCAAGGTCAGTTTGCTTCAGTCTTTATCCAGTCAAGCTGGCAACATGTCCAGTAGTGGAGATCTCCCAGCTTTGCTGGGGGATCCTGTTCTGGGGGTTGAGCACGCTCTTGTAGAAAATGTTTAGACTCTCCCAGCTCCATTATTTCTGCAAATGCCCTGCAAACACAGCAAAGTTTGCTGGTCTGCAAAGTCTGCTGTCTCTGGTTGCTCTCCTAGGATCCAAGAGAGCAAGGCGGTCCACCCAGCTCATATCAGGACCCGTTCCATGGTACAAGCAGATCCGCTGGGACAGGCAGGGACAGAAGGCATCTGGAAGAAATCCTTCAGTTCCATTTACTTCTCTCCCTGAGACTGGTGCCCTGGGATTAATATGAACCAAGGCTTCCGCTGTCCCAGCCAGCTTATCAGCAGAAGGCCCAGGGCTAACGTAGCCCTGCACGACGTAAGGGATAAGGGATGATCATGCTGGTGCCGTACGTGGCAACTTTATGGCTTTTGTTTCACCAAGCTGCGAAGGGCTTGGGAGGGCTTCTTCCCTCGTCTTTCCCCCCAGCCTATGGGACGTTGCCTTCCAGCAATAAAGCGCCAAACGGCAGAGGAATTTTGAAACGTCCGCATCTTCCAGGGTTGACCTGGTGGCCCAGCCTGGCTCGCCGGGAAACCCGAGCCCTGCGCGCCCCGAGACGAGGCACGGGAGGCAGCGGGGCTCCTTCGCCGAGGCCTGGGGGGGGGTCTCCTGGGGGCTGCCCCCTCCCGGGGGTCCCAGTCTGGGACTCAGGGCCACCCCTGGAGGGGCACCAGGCTGGGGGGGGGTCCCGGGCCGGTCCCTCTGGGGAGGGGGCCCAACGCTGTCCCGGGGGGGTGGGAGGGGGGACGATGACACCGGTGCCTGCGGGGGGGGGGG
>JAUBNY010001106.1:1509634-1528827 GCA_032275445.1 Crypturellus soui | reverse complement strand
GCCTCGCAGCCCGCCGTCCCTCCCTCCCTGCCTCCATCCCTCCCTCCATCTCTCCCTGCCTCTATCCATCCATCCCTCCCCTTGCGCCCGCCCCGCGCGCGGCGGCACCGGCCCCGACGGCTCCCCCCGAGCGCGCTCCGGCCGCGGAGGTGCCGCCGAAGGACCCAAAGACCCCCCGTCCCGGAGCGCCACTCGCTCCGAGGCCTCCTGTGAAGTTGTTGTGGCACCGGGCTTCCCTGGCACCGGTGTTCACCGACACCGCTGTTCACCTGCACCGCTGTTCACCTGCACCGCTGTTCACTGGCAGTGGTGCTCACTGATACCATTATCCACCGTTTCTTCCCTTAGGTTGGACTCACTCTTTTCCTGCGGTAAAGCAGCCCGCCTCGTCCCCCCACACCTGAATGAAATGCGTGCATTGATTTAATGACTCTAATGCGTGCGTTTACTGGCAAGTCCACCTGAGAAGAGCTAGCAAATGTAGGCTGGAGCAGGTCTGGGAAGGACAGGGTCAGCCGTGGAAGGGGCAGGTGTGCATGCAGGTGCTGGCACACAGGTGTGCGTGGGTGTGCGAGGGTGTTGCTGCGGGCAGTAACGGTGCACAAGACCCCTTAAAGTCCGCTCTGGCCTGCGGGATGCGAGCAGACCTGGGCACAAGCAGGGGGCGAGACTCTCGGCCCGCCTGCTGCTTCTGCACAGCTCCTTGCAGAGTGGGGTAGCACCTCCAAGGAACAGGGCTAGCAGAATAAGCTATAACCCTCTGGAGACCCACACAAGCAGCCCCCATAGCTGGATGCACATGCGTGTCAGTATTTTGAATTCACGTGCTGGAATATCCAGCCTCCTGTCCTGTCACCCATGCCCATGTAGTATGCAGACCATGTGGGCAGCATTTTCCTGGAGGAACCAAGAATCCTGCTCCTTCTACACCCCAGCGGCGTAGCGGCTCTGCTGAAATGTTCTGCCCTCCGGCCTGTGGAAACCTGTTGCTGGGCATGGATTTTTCCCGCTGGATTTTCCAAGGTTCTGCCACCTCTGGGCCTGGGAGCCACAGCTGTGCCAGTTGCATGCCTCCAGAGGGCAAAGTCAGATCATGCTTCACTTGGTGCTTGTAGGTGCAAGCGGAATGGGATCTGTGCACCCAGCGGACGCCTGTGCTGAACTGCTGCCTCTGCCCTCCCTCCTCCTGGTGATGCTAATCCTTTTCCAAGAAAGCACTTTCCTCGGCAGAGCCCAGCACGTAAGCAGGGTGAAGCGGATACCCGAGCAGCGTGTGTTGGTTCTTGTTCTTCTTCCTTTCCTTATCATGCATGTTGAGCTGCAGTGAAGCTTTTGTGGCCGGAGTGGGGTTTGTTCGTGGTTCAGTGCTGTTCGGGACTAAGGTCAGCGGTTCAGTGGCACTCGAGACTAAACTCCTGGAAACCCTCTTCTCCGCTAGCACTATGACCTGCACAAGGTAGAAGCAAAGCAGAAAGTTTCTTCTTCCTCTTCAGCTGAACTGGAAGAAAGCAGACATGAAGTGCGTGGACAGAGCTTGCGGCAGAACTGCATCCCAAGACCAGGACTTACCAGAGCCAAAATGCACCTACCTGGCAGGGACTGGCTGAGCACAGACCAGAGTACCTGCCTTCTGGCACTGCCTCACTCCTAATGCTGTGCAACTGCCTCTGGAATGGGATGGCAAGGAGGTTTTTTATTAGTACCATGTTTGGTGCCAGGTTTCTTCTGCTGGAAGTGTGGAGAGCACCAAAGCCAGACACTTCATGACAGAGAGCCCCTATGTGCAGCCCATGTTTAAAGTCTGGGTGAGGACCACATGGCTGAATCTCTTGGCCCGAGAGAGATGACGGTGACATCTTTCATGCACGTCCAGAGCATGTGTCAAAAGAGAAGAGGAGAACCATGGTGCTTAAGACATCCTGGACCTGCCTGGAGCCAGTGGGAGACAAAAGCAGAGAGGTGGTGGCATGGATACTTGACATCATGTTATTTCGAGAACTTGGAGAGGAATCAGGGTAAAGTCTGTGTGCAGGAATGGACTTTTAGCTGTCACACTGAGCCAGGCCACATGGCAGTAGAGGAGCTGGACAGCAACAGGCTAACGGATGTGTCCATTGCCTATTTATACCAGATATTCACAAGCCTGGTCGTGTGGGAGCAAGGTTTCATTGTGCACTAGCCCAGTTCCTAAGAGACTCTTGAGTTAGCTGTCATGGCCAAACCTCTTTAGGAAAAATAACCCATGCAGGTTTTAAAAAACACAGTGTCTTGGAGCTCTGGGAGGGACCGAAAGGCCCAGGGAGCCTTGGTCTCCATCCAGTTCAGTTCCCTGTGAGCAAATCCAGAGGGCAGCAAGAGACACAGGTCAGCACGCACGTTCTCCACTTGTGCATGGTGAGCCGGACCTCCAGGTGTGCACACGGGCAAGGGGGCATGGGGACCGCCACGTGGAAGGCCCTTTTCTCGGCACCCAGAGCAGGGTGTCACCTCCAGTCCTGCCTTGGGATCCTTTGCCCAAGGAGAGCAAAGGGTGAGGCTGTGGCCCTAGATCAGCACCGTCACTGCTGAGACAGCAGCTTAAACATACCGCTAACTGGATACTCAAGGTGAAAGACTGATTTAACTAGGGAAATAAGTTGTGGAGCAAAGTAGCAGAAAGCAGCACTTGCAGCACAGGGAGCAGCTTCTCGTGGTAGCAGAACAAATCCAACCTGAGCTGGCTGGGCCGTAACATGTCATTTCATCTTCTTGATGAAGCAGGTTTTAGAGCTGGTTTGCAAAAGAACAAGCTGTCCATCCCTGGCTTTGTACGGCCAAGAAACCGCTGGGAGTTGCACAGATCAGCCGCACGATGCAAGAGGAGGAGCTGACCCTGCCTGGGAACATGCAAAGCAGAGCCAGAATCCCTCCTGCAAGCTGAAAAGCATCTGCCTTGCTTTGTCACGGGTGCTGCGAAGTTTGCATGGCTCTTGCTGCCCCTGAGCCTGGGCATTTCAGCACCTCATGGAAAAAAACGGGAGTCTTTGAATAGCCATCGGGCGGTTGGCATGGAAATAAGTTCCCTCTGTTTTGCCTACCAAATCACCCGTTTGGCCAGTCGTACAGCGATTTAGGGAGGTTTAATGCCTTCTGATGGTGGTCTCTGCCCTTGGCCTCCACAGCCCCACAGCCAGGCTCTCCTTGCCCCTCTGAGCCCCTGCAAGGGCTTCCCAGGGCAGGCAAGGCCCAGGGCCTCGTGAGAGGGGAGCTGGTTGTCATTTAAAGCCGAATTGTGCTTGCACAGTCACTAGTTCATCCCACTGCACAGGGTAATCTGGTGCTTGATATACAGTGGTGCAAGGCTCCAGCGCTAGAAAGAGAATAATTTCACTGTGGGGAGAATAATTTATTGCTTACTGTGGAAACTGGAAATTTTATTTATTTTATTTTGTAGTAGAATAACTATTTAGAAAGTTAATTTCTTGCATTGCGGTAAACAAAATATCATTGCAAATATCCTCCTTTGCTTCAGTAAGTTGTCTTTTGTTTGAAAATAAATGTTGCATTACTCTTTTCCTTTGTTGCAGATGATAGATCATATTGCCTTGGGCATCATTATGATTTTCTTACCAGCCTTTCAGTGTGGAAAGGAGAAAGGACAGGAAATTTTAACCAAGCTGTGGTGTTTTGAGATGAATTTCTCCCCACAGGATAAATTTGCTGGTGACATTCCTAACTGGTGATGCTCTTGTTGCCCCACCCGAATATGGTCATTTAAAAGACAAATTGCAGTAGAGCTGTTCTATAATTTAGTAACTAGTTTCCTCAACGATCTTATCCCATGGCATGCGCCGTGCTGTAGTCTAGGACTGGGTGTCAATTTCTTTATGAAGAGAGTAGCACCACCAAGCTCAGGAGAGAAATGAGGAGCGAGGAAGGTGTGGGATAGAGCAGATGGGAGCGACGAAGGGAGTCTGGGAACCTGCAAAGCAAGGAAAGGAGGAAGAGGAGAAGCCCCACAGAAGGACAGGGAACACGGAGGTGAATGGTTGGGGCTCGAGCTGAGAGGAGATGAGGCGTCTTTGAAGGAAGAGAGAGCTTGTTTTGCAGAGGAGTCTGCATATAAAGCTATGCCCACCAGTGCATCTTCTTCTCTAGGTCTCATTGGAGACCCTCAGTTTCAGCATCACTTTGACTAAACAAACACGAAAATTAACATCACGCTGTTTACAACTAGTCCATAGGGGAAATGACAAGCTCTCAGTGCCACAAGCACTTCATTTAAAACACAGAAAATCACCAAATAAACTACCTTGCTGGACATTATTAGTCTCACAAAGATAATAGAGGGAAAGTCCGAGATAACCTGTAAATTATATTTGTTACAAACCCCTCTTTGGTTCCAGATCACATATGAGCATTTCCTAGCTCAAATGAAGCAGGAGACAGGTCTGCTTGGGGGATGAACCACAACCAAGGTTCATTTGCTTGCAGAATTTAGGTAATCAGAGAGGCAGGAATGGTGATCAAAAAGCTTAAGGCTGTTCTGGACAGATTTTCTCCTGTTTTTCTAGTCTTTTATATATATATATATATATATCTCACAGTGCAGCCATCCTGCTTCCACCCATGTGAGACACCAGGTGCCCTCTTCTGTGGTCATACCCACATCTCCATGTTTAAAAGAGCATAAAAGGAATGTAAATTGCTGGTCCTTCTTTCATGAACAACCTGCTCGGCCAAAGAGCACACTCTGCTCACTTTCCCATCTCTTAAAACATTTCTCTCACTACAAAGAAAACATCTGGCTCTTTCAGATGTCTCTCACCTCTCAGCTGTGGCTAAAGTCAGTTTTTGCCCATCCATCCCTAGAAGCGACAACCTTCGACAAACTCTGCCCAGACAGCTGTAATCTCAAGAAAAGAGTTGTAGCTCCATCAATAAGGGATGAAAATATCTCTGAAAACCAAAGAAGGGATATTTTATGCCTATTGGAACTGGTGGTCAAAATAGGAGAACTTTCCCAAGATGCTGTTGATTTTTTTCCTGTTCATTTTTGTTCTCAGCAATTACTGACCCTTTAGCAATTACTATGGTGATTGCCAAATAGTGCCCTGTTTGCAAATGCCTACTGCTTTTTCAGCCCAGAGCAAGTCATCTAGCCTCGGCAGAGAAGAAAGGCTGTTTGTCATGGTCAAACCTCTTTGACCAGACCACAGGGGCTGCGGATAGATGGACGAGCAAACTCCAGCCAGAGGACGAGCGAATCCAGGAGATGGAGCAAAGGGTGACCCAGCAGCTGCATCCATGGATGCGGGATACACGGAAAGCTGGGCCAGGCGGCAAGGAGCCACATTGCACCAAGGGAGGATCAAGCTGACCAACTTGTAGGCATGACCCTGCTTTAAACCAGAGATCAGAAATCTACGTATTTCTGTGGTTCTTTCCATTATGGTGAGAGACACTGTAAGGCCCAAGCACAATTTCTAGGAGGTTCTTTCAAGTCGGCTCATATCCTGGCGATGATATAGGAAAATGACCCGTGGATGCAGGCAAAATGAACTCTCAAAGTCCCAGGTGCTCGGATCTTATTGCTCCCAGCTGGTGCTGATGGTTTTGCTTATGCAGTTTAGGTCTTCGTATGCAAATCACAGATTTGCCACTTCGCTGGGCCATGATTAGAAAATGGACTTTTCCAAAAAATATCTAAGCAGTAATTTCCTGTACCACATTTTGGACAAGGAAAAGCATGGAAAGTGACATATTTGCAGTCTGTGAGTTTTCCCGCTCTTCATTCTGCTTTAGGACAACACAACTTTGTTATGTGAAAATGTTATTACTGTTTTCAAAGACAAAGAGTAAAGAAAAGTTGGAAACTGAAATGTGAAAATTAAAAGAAAAAGTCTCTTTCAATAACAAATGTTTATTGAGAGGTGAGAGTGAGAAAAGGCCTGTTTGTAGGCCAGAAGAGGGTAAGATCTTCTTTCAGCAGGTAAATCCCAGATCAGAGGGCTTTCTCCCGCTGCAATCCATGGAGAAAGGGCATCTCCAGAAGGAATCCTATGCCACCCATGCTGAAGCAAACTCTTCATGCATCCTGTGTGCATCCCTGAATCCCACTCCTGTGTTAGATAGCTCCCCGGGACACCCCGCCTGGGAAGCACGTGGGAAACACAAGCAAATGCCCCAGAGCACCGTCAGGGGAGCTGCATCCCTGACCAGCGCGTTGGGCGACGTGCGGGAGGGAGGCACCTCCAAAGGGCTGGTTATCACGCGGGAGGCACCCGGCCATGCGCAGAGCGCTGTGCCGCGGAGATAAGACAGGGTGGTCCTTGCGGGCTCCGTGTAAATAGCAGAGAACTGGAGGTAATTTCTTTTAGTCCCTTGTTATACGGCTTTATTGAACGGGGAGTGTCATTTTTTTCCTGTTTTTTTTTTCCCTTCTCTCTCTTTAGAACTAGTCCGGGCAGCACTGACAGGGGAGTTGAAAAGTAAGAGCTAATCCTGCAGGAATGACTCATTCTGGCATAGGATTTGCAGAGCAGAATGAGAAGTTCAGGTAAAACAAAGGGAAATGGAGGCTGTAGTAAAACTCTGTGGTTTGGAGATTGACAGTTTAACTGCTATGGAGTCAAGGCTGGAAACCCCCTCCCAAGAGATTGCTGTACCCAAAACCTTGGCGGTGTCTGAAACAAGTCAATATATGAGTGCACCTGATCCAAAAACAGAGGCTCTTTCCCATGGGAGCAGTGGATTAGATTGCTAATTATGAAGGGCTTGGAAAAGTGCTATTATTATTATTTTTATTAAACACAAATACAACAGCGGCTGTCCCTTTAAAGTTTAACTTTGAAATATATGCTGTGTCTTTTTAACAGGGACTACATGAGCCAAGTCTGGACAGAGAAGTATTGGAGTTTCGACAAAGATTTAAGGCTATTTACATCCAGATTTCTCTAGCAAGGACAACCTAATAGCAGGCTGAAAGCAGAAGACCAGTCTAGATAGCAGGGCAGTGCTTGGATTTCTTGAAACAACAGCATACAAACACTGCATCCTTGCGAAAAACTACTTCGACTTGCTTCTTCCACCTAAAATCTTTGCAGGCAAATCCTGCTGATTGCTGAGAGAGGGCCTCACTCCAGTGTGGATTGGAGAGGGTTGTTTTTCTGTTAGTTTTTGAAATAATGGTGTGGCAATAACAAAATGCACAAGAGAAGAGGAAATCTTTCCATCCCAGCCTTTCCACGTAAGTTAGTAGAGATACGACACTTGCAGAAAAGCCAGGCTCCAGTGAGCTGATCCTTTAAAGAGCAGCAAGACACAAGGAATATAAAGCACTAAGAAGTACAAAACAGCAAGAAGTACCACAGAAATTTGTTTATGAAATGTCTAAAGCTTTAGCAGAAGTGTTGCAGCCTTGCAGCACGTGCAGGTCCCATTCAGGAAGCCACAAGGAGGAAAAAGTACAACATTGGCTTCCTGGAAGAGCGGAAACCTTGCAGACCTCTCGGTGTTGATACCAAGCGCATGGTGAAATGCCGGCAGGGTTTCTGCAGAAAGAAGTGGTGTCTCCTGGTCCTTTGACATCCCCGATGGATGTCACAGAGTGCTGATGCTGTCAGCACAGTGAGCTTAGGCTGTGCAAGTATCTCCAGCAAGACCCATCTGCCGAAGGCTGTGAGCAAGCACAGGGCAAGGACCCAAGGAGCAGCAACTGGGATTTCTTCCCTCTTCCAACCTGAAAGCTGAGGCTTTGGTCTTCCATGCTCTTCGGTGTGTTAATCACCATGCTGGAATAGAACCATAGAATCATTATGGTTGGAAAAGACCTTAAAGATCATCAAGTCCAACCATAAACCCATCACCTTCAGGCCTGCTAAACCATGTCCCTAAGTGCCTCATCTATATGTCTCTTGAACGCCGCCAGGGATGGTGGTGGACCAAGAAGGAGCAGGAGATGGTGATAGCACAAAGCTACTTATTTTATCCACGCCCTTCTCCAGGTCCACACCTGAGAGCACCACGAGGTGCCAGGTCAAAGTCTCCAGGTTGACCCTTCGGGGTCTCCATCGGGGCGCATGGGGGCTCAGGCTGGAGGATGCTGCAGGGTGGCAATGGCCACGCGCGCAGCCTCGACATGCCCCACGGCGGACGCTGTGGGTCTGGCCGTGCGTGCAGGCACATTCCCCCGCGGATTAGCCCTGCAGGGAGGGTAGCGCCGCTGGAATGTCCTCCCGGCGCAACCCGAAACCCGCGGTGTGTTGCAGCCTGAAAAACTGGATGGGTCACGGCGGTGGCTCCGACGGTGGCACAGCTCCGCGGTCCTGGGCAAGGATCACCTGGGCCCGAAGGCTTCCCCCACACATGGGCCCTCTGGGAGGTGGTGGCACCAAGGCTGGCCTTGCCTGGGGCGTCCATCCTGCTGGACCGTGGGCAGGGCGGGTTGTTAAGGGCGAGTGGGTTCTCCCTGCAGCACCCTGGGGCGTAAGCCCTCCACAACTCGTGTGGCTTCTCAAAACAGCTGTGGGTCCGCCGTCGGGATCACCTTTCTCCTGAGCAGAGTGACACCGAGAGGAGGGCATCGCTCTGCTCCCTTCTGCGCACAGCCTCCCAAACCAAGAGGGATGCCGCCGTGGTCAGCACGGCGGTGGCAGCACGTGTCTTCCTACAAGGCCTGGTCATGGGTAGGGAGTCCAGAAAAACATGGGTAGGGAGTCCAGATGGGCTCTGCTCCCGCCTTCCGTGGAGTTTAGCCTTGTGCCCTTCTACTCACCAAACTATCCCCCCTCAGCACGTACTCGAGGGACCGACCCCAAGCCCTCACATCGCCCTAGGGCTCTGTAGCTTGCATCCGGCCTCACTGGGTGCCTCATGCCCCACTATTGCGTGAGGCCTCCCTGCTCCCTCATGGGCCTCGCTGGGCGTGGAGAAACCCTATCTCTTGGGGCTGCCGCACACGCCGATGAGCTCATGACGGGGTCCATGCCAGAACGAGGGCCAACGGAGCGGGAAGAGGGTTGCGCCCGCACGCCTGTCGGGTACGGTCGGTCTTTGGTAACTGGGATTTAGCCGCTGAGCTAATGCTTGCCTGATTGTGGCTCGCTGCCAGCGCAAAGGCGGCCGCCACTTGAGGTGAATAGAGATGTTTGGCCTGACCCAGCTACCAGGATTTGCCTCCTGGAATTAGCCGGTAATCCTGGATGAAGCCAGATGAGCTCTGTGTCATCTAGCCAGCATCTGCCCAAGAGGCTGAATACCTGCGAGCAGATGAAAAGAAAACATCTCCTTCACTGTATGAGCCTGAAACCTGCCGGTTCCCATCCAGGACCCTCAACCACTGGCTGGGGCTTTCTCAGGCCAGGTTATCTCAGCTTGTTTTCTCTCGTGGAGCAGGGATAAGGGTATTCCACGTCCCTCCGCAACGGGACTGGTACATTCGGCAGATTCCTGGTTGGAAACACGTGGAGCCAAACCTCAGCGCTGACTCATTGCTGCTCCTGCAGCGGCCCCTTCTCCCCGGCACCGCTCCCAGGCTCCTAGGAACTGTGCATGGGTGGCACCGTGCCGGAGCAAGGCGCTGTGCCCTTCCCAAACACTGCCCGAGGTCCTTCTCTGTTTCTGGTGCGGTTCTCATGATATTGAGTTTCTTCAATTCTTTTTATTTTTTCTCTCTTGTTTGTTTTGGAAGCCTTGAGGGCTTTCAGACACACCACACATGAAGGGGTCATTCAGGGAGAGAGACAGAAGCAAGAAGAGTATTTCTCCTTTTATTCTAAGTAAGTGCTCACCTCTTTCTGACTCCAAGATCCTTAGATGGCTTCACGAGGAAGGTCTCAGGCACCTCCTTCTATTTGCTTGGTTTGTTTGGCACCATGTCCCTAGGCCCCCGTGTGTCTCTTTGCACCAAATCTGAGAAGGTCCAAAGATCCTTGAGACCACCAAGGCACCTAGAGCACAAGGTGACTTCACAGCACCAGGAAAAGCCACCCGTACTTGGGGACTAGGCTGGCAGGGACTATATTCACCTGTCAGACATCTGGGTGTCCTCACTGCCTTCATGCTCCATTACCAGCAGGCTGCTGAGTAATTTCTGGGCAACAAAGATCAGTATTTCCCCAATGCAGCACTTGGGTGATTCATGAGAAGCAACCCTTACCTTCGTCTTTCAAAAGCTTTAGTCATTTCAGCGGAGAAACAATTTCCTGCCAGAGATATTCAAAGAGGAGCTGGTGATCCATTAGTTGGCTAAGGGCTAGTCTTCAGCTCTAGAGCCAGGGTAATCCTGGGTGGGAACATCCTTAAAAAGGTCAGCTGTTAAGAGGCACTTAAATGCCTTAACATTTGTATTTAGACACTTGCTGGGAAACTCATCCCTATCCAAGGCCTCCAAAGAACCCTTTCACAAGCCTTGCGGATAGGTTTCTAAATCACTGAGAAACAGCTGGAAGTTTCACTCCCTGTTTCCTCCAATACTGGGCTTTCAAACCATCACAAACTTCTCAAAGAGAAGGAAGGAGGTAAAGAAAGAAATTTCAATATACCCAGCCCTTTTCTTGAAGCTGCATTAATTCCCAGTTTCCTGCAGAGGTGCGAGGAGTGCGCTAACCAATATTTGGTCTCCAGGCTGAAACCGTTTCCCATGACAGTGTCTTTCTGAGGCAGGAATTCCAGTATGAAGTCAAACTTGCCAAAGTACTTAAAAGAAGATGTTCCTATGGTGTTTTGTGTGACAGACCCATCCTTCCTCAAGAACACCCTTCTGACATTTTTCTCCCATCCATGTGTCAACACTGTGATTTTCACCAAGTACAGCAGTGAAGTCCTAGTCCCAGAAAGCAACCCAGCTTCCTGCACATGTGTCCAATACACCAAAAACTGTTTTCCTATGTGGACTCTGGAACACGTCCATCAGATGAAGTGGATTTCCCTGTTACCAGACTTACTTTACAAGAAACCAGCATATTTACCACATTTCCATCTGTTCCACTGGCTAACAGTGTTTTTGTCAGTGCTTTGGTCACTTGTTATCTTTTTCCATGTGATCTTTAAAGTTTTCTTTTTTGAAGTACCTATAAAAAACAATGATTTCGCACCTAAGGGGTGAGCAAATCTTTCTCACTCTTGCTTCCCTTTCTCCAGCCCTCTGCGCTGTGCTTGTCCCACCTTTCTTTTCTGTACTTTTCCCTGAACTGAGGTGTTTTGGCCCATTGCTGAGCCTATGGAGTTGCATGGTATTAATAATTTACTGCAAGTGTCATTGGCATTGTCAACATCTCTTGCATATTGGAGCTGAATACACCAAATAAAAGTGAAACCAGTCCTCAGTGGGGAAACAGGGAAACCCTTGGGTGATTTCTTTCTCTTCATTCAAAAACTTACCGTCATTTTTTTTTCCTTTTTTTTTTTTTGTAGGCTTTTGGGTTTCCAGCAACATTCATCACAAAGAGCATATCATCAGAAATGGCTCTATAACTTCTTGACCATGGATGCAGCACTTTAAACTTGTTGTGGATGCAATGGATACAGTTCAGGGCTTCTCTTATCTGCAAAAAATAAAATAAAATAAAATAAAATAAAATTAAATTAAATTAAATTAAATTAAATTAAAAGAAACCCAGACTGCGAATACCATTTTGGAGGCCTCTGAGCTTTGAGGAGCCCTTGAGCCACCAGTTCAGGCTCTTCATGTGCACTGATGCCAAACCATGCAAGAATACTGTAATGGCAGATAAACATGCTCAGCATTGGAACTGGAGTTTCCAGATACAAACCTGACACAGGAAAGGTGTGCTTTGGCAGCAAATGAAAGTATGTATTGAATTTGATCCAAAATGACAAATAGTTTTGATCGGAAAGCGGGGAATGTGAGGAATTTCTGAAAGCAAAAGCAATGCATTTTGACATTTTCCAAATTAACTTTTTTTTTTTCTTGCTTCAAGGGAATCTTTCGATTTCAATCACACCTCAAATAACTGAAGACGTTCTAAAACTAATAAAATGGGAATGAAACGTTTTACAGTGGTTAGATGAAACGTACTGGGTGCTGTGGAGGGTCTGCAGAGGGGCACATTATCAGAGACCTTCTCCTTCACTCAGGCATTGACATGGTGTGGACAAATCACCTCTTCACCGAGAGGACCGTGCTCAGGTGGGATGATATGAACTCTGCCTCTCTCTGTTGACCATGCAGGCCTGAGTAACTAAGACTTGAAGCTTGTATTTTAATTGCCCAAATTCAAGTGACCTCTAGGTGGCCCTGTGTGTGCAGGGGGGTTGGACTAGATGATCTCTAGAGGTCCCTGCCAACCTTAGGCATTCTGTGATTCTATGACCTGTACCTGTCCTGTACCGTCAGGCAGATTCTTGTGGAAAATATTCTTTAGAAACCTTCTTATTGCTAATTTCTTCGGGGTGTGGAGAGATGAAATTTGGAGCCATAACTCTCAAGATTGTAGCAATGTTTAAATGTAATAACTGGTCTGGAAGTATTAAAGAGGCAAAATATGTTCCTCTGCAACCATACTCTATACAGAGGACCATCCATGCCCATAGCTGCCTGATTCCCATTAAATCTCCCAGCCTTTGCTCCCCCGTGGGCGGCACTGATGGTCTCCATCACATTTACCAAGCTCTTTTTAGGCATTTCAGCAAGTTTCCACTCTCCGAGCATTACTGGAAGTCTTGCTCCCTACATAGGCAGTTGACGTGACAAAATACACCTCGTGTTTGCAGGGATATCATCCTACCTGTGCCTGTATCAGCCATAAATCTGACCAGGAGCAGCAGTATCTTCTTCTAGATCTTTGACTAGGTTACTTCCAAGTCATGGGCTGAGAACAGATACTCACTGGATCTTGTTAGGAATAGGCAGAAATAAGACTTTCCACCATGTTTTTTTTTTTTTTTTAATCAGTTACTTGTCTTTCAGTCTGCATGTCTAGTATGTCACAAATCTTCACAAGATACTAATTAGGCAGCTAACATGAGATAAATTGGAAACTGCTGACAAAACCATTTGACTGCTGTAATTACCATGCTCCTCCTCATGCTGTGCCTTTAGTCAGAGCCTGGGCAGGACTGGTGAGATCCAGGATTGCTCATGGGTACAAATCAGTGTGCGTCAGATTCCACGTGTCTCCTGCATGGCTTCAAGTGTGAACATAAAGCAATGGGAGGCAGGAAAGCGGAGACAGCTTCCTCCAATCCTAAATCTTTTGCACAGTTGAACAGGTTCAGTTTTACTGGGCAGTTGCATGATTTGTTGGGGACTTTGCTTTAGGTTTCTACGCGTGATCTCCCTGCCTTTTCTGTTGCAATATGAAGTCCCACTTTGGTTGCAGTCCGTGATGTCTTTGCCCAGGATGGGAAACTGAAGGTAAGCAGTGCCAAGTGCCACAAAATGCACAGTACCAACTACAGATAGATAACCCCCAATCACGCTCTGAACAGTGTGATCCTTCTCCAGCCAAGGACAGGAGAAATCTGCATCCCACTCGTAGTATTTGCCTCACTTCCTGTGCTCAGGCACTTGGCAATGGTGATGTAGGGGACATTCCTCTGCACCCCTTCTTCAAGGAGGCCTGAAACACACAACATTAAATGATACAGCAAATCTGCTGTGACCAGCGAGAGCAGCAACTTCAGCTATGGAGGCCCCATACTGGCATCATCTTGTTCCCTCTGGGAAGGCAGCAGGAACTTGAAATTACTGTGCTTTAGGAAAGGGCTGGTTAATTATTGCATGTTGTCTCTCCATTGCCTACTTCTTTGTCCCTTCAGAGAAGTATTTCCAAAAAGAGCTTCGAATGTCATGTCTTAGTGTCTTCAAACCTTTCTCCATCAGCAGTTACCACCACCAGCTCCTCAAAGCCTGTCACTTCTCCTGCTGGTATACTGAGTCAAGAGAGCCAGGGCGCTGGGTGCTCAGCACATGGGGCAGGATATTGATCCCATGTGTGAGGATGCCCTGATGCCTTGGAGTCATCTGCCCAGGTGTGCAAAGCAGCACACATTGAGTATCCTTTGGGGGGACTGCGGATGCCCCATTCTCCAGCCGGAGCACTGCTGAGGCTCCTCTGTCTGTCACAAACACAAAATCACCCCAAAACTGTTTTTAATTTCTGTAGCTGAGACTAGAACAGGCCCTAGCTTAATGTTTTGCAGCTCTGAGTGGCTTCCCATCCCAGGACATCAAGATAGTCATTCATACGAGGTTCCTTCCAAGTCCAGGAAAGGATCAGAGAGAAGCCTAGAAACCTATCACTTTGGCAAGATGGGAGCTCCTCTGAAAACTGGCAAATCCTTTGTAAAAAGGTGAAAAAAAATGGATTAGGCAAATCTAGATTTCCCAGATAAATCTGGTGTAGGATTTGTCGAAAATTCTTGATCATCAAGAGAAAAATGTTTAGAGACCAAAAGAAAAAAAAAAAAAGGTTGTCCACTGAGAACAGGTTCCACTGTAAAACATGAAGTTCAAGCACAAGCCTCACACCCACAGGGCTCTGCTTCCTCGTGGGCACAGTCAACTACAGTAAGGTACTGCCAAACGATGTCCTAAGCGGGTGGTGATATGTAATGCATAGACCACTCATAAGCACTTTGGCATGGGGGAGTTCTTGGATGAGGCATTCCTCCTGCTTGCTGCGGATTCACGGGCATAAAATAGCCGTATATTGAAATATGCTGCTTGGCCTCATTTGCCCTCCAGACCCTTGAACACCCTTTGCTGGGCTCCATCTCCGTCACCCTAACTCATGGAGGCCTCTCACTCCCCTTCATCTACTTGTCCTGACCTATCCCGGGGTGTGCACTGATGGCGCTTCTGGTGTCTCTGCTGATGAAGCCCCATCCCACGCTCCATAGGTCCTTCCAAGAAGGAGCAGTTCACACAGTCCTCCTCGGTGAAGGTAGAAACCCTCTCCCAGCTCCTCTAGGCAACCCCTGGTAGCCCTCCTCCCAAGGTAGGCCCATAGTGGGCACGCTTTGGTTCTGCTATTCAAAGCCTTTTTCAGAGACGACATCCCACTGCAAGTCCAGCACACCCCTGCCAAGTCTCTGAACACTCCCACGTCTCTGAACGCCCCCACCTAATTCATGGTCAGCAACATTACTGCTGTCCACCTGACTTAGCAGAGGTCCCTTCTGTGCCCAGCTGCAGCGTGTCCTTCGCAACTCTTGCCACCTGCTGCAGATCACAGAGAAATTTTCCTGATATCTCACCCCAAGGCTTTTTTTTGGCAATGAAATGCCATTCTTCCAAAGATAAGTTATGTGCAATGGAAAAAAGACAGGTCGGGCTTGCTGCTCTGGAAGATCACAGCAAGACCATGCCCGCAGTGCAGAGACATCTTGTCCTGAGGCTCAGCCATAGGAGAATCCTTGGAAAGAGATGGAAATGGCTGAGAGGGTAAAAGTAGAGTCTGGCTATGCATGAAGGAGCATCTCTGAGCCTTGGATAAAACTTAGAGTAAGGGAGGGATATTTGTTCATTTGTTTGTTATATCGAAACCGAATTTCCTTGCTGCAGCCTGTGCCCATTGCTCCTTGTCCTTTTCCCACACACCTCTGAGAAGAGCCTCTTTCTGCCTTCTCTTTAACTCTTTCAGGCAGTTGCTGGAGGTAGCCAGGTCTCTTCTCATTCTGCTTTCCCTCAGGCTGAACAAGTCCAGTCCTCTTCTGTCCCTTCCTGTCCATCAAGTCACGGAGGCTCTGCTGCATCACACTGTTTGCCACCACTTGTATATTTTTCTTCTCAGTGTCTCTCTTTAGTATGGCTCTCCTCATCCTGGGTCACTGGAGGCCTGGTAGCCCAAAGGGACCATTTCTGACCATCTCCACTGGGAAAGCATATCAGCCAGCAAGCAGTCCAGAGAATCAGGCAACACCCAGCCACCAAGATAAGTGAAGACATGCTCCAGAAAAATGCTAATCCCAAGAAAAAGTCCATTTAATCTCCCTGTTAGAACCCTCCCTGCTTTTTCTTTATTTCCCTCCTTGCAGCACTCTCCTTGCCAGTGCTTGGCTCTGAAGACGGATGGCTCTCGAGGCAACACGCTGCATTACCCCCCTAAGGGCACTCTGTCCACTGCATCTCCTCCTCCTGCTCTCCGCTTCGACAGGGCACTGAGCAGCTGATCGCGCGTTCAAGCCTCCTTGTCACAGCACTTCCAGGCAGGCGTTTCACTAGTGACATTGCAAGCATCGTGCTGGACGGGAGAAGGCCCTTGAGTTTGTTTTAGCAGCAGAGCATGCAGATCCTTGGGAGAACTTTCTTTTACACTGTACTGGGCTACAAAATACACAGCGGCCTCAGGCCGAGCACACACCGCTTGTATTTCTGTCATCCTAGTAGGCAATGAAATATATAGCTCTTTCTAAGTCAGTAAAGTTAGCCACAGAACTGCTATTAAAGCTGTTTTCCTGGAGGTGCTTTTCCAGGACAAACCCGAAAAATATATCCTTGTTAATGAATTTGTTAACGAGTTTGTTTATCTTTGACACTCATCTTCTTGAGAGCAGCTCCAGTTCTGCATTGAAGCCATTGCAAATCCTGCCAGCATCTGGATGAGGCCTTCAAACCTGGTGGCCCTCCATTCTAGGACACTATAATAAACCACTGCAGTGCCCCCTGCCACCTTGGCTACCCAGTCCTCACACAGATTTCATGCCAAAGAACTCAAGATATTTGCTGAAGCCACTCTCATGCCCAAAAGCTGCTAGACACAGCAGTGGAGAAATGAGAGAACGACATTTTCACTAAAATAAATAAATAAATAAATGCAAGTATATTCTTAAGTTCATTTGGGAGTCCTGGGCAGATAAAGTACCATGTTATTTAGTTTTCCACGGAAAGAAAAGCAGTGGACATTCAGGAGTTGTCTCTAACGAAGAACAGCATTTTGTGGGTGCCAGGGCCAGGCGGGCAGGGAGACAAAAACAAGCCGCAGTGCATTGCAGATGTCAGAGGCAGACATCTGTGCCAACTGAAATCCCGGTTTTGTGTGTGATATCCATGATTTTACTCATTTTTGTCTGTGATTTTTGTATTGTGACTGCAGGGGGGAAAAAAGTTATTTTTTAGAGAGCCTTGAAAACTCAGAAGCGCAGATCTCTTCAAACTTTCCAGTTAAATATTTACCACCCTAGAAAGAAATTGCTTCTATTCATCAATTGTCTGAATGCCCCCACCTGGAAAAGAAACATGGAGCCCTGGAGATCTTCAGCAAACAAATCCCTGCTCATTAGTGACTCTGCGGGCATGACTGCTCGCAGGAA
This sequence comes from Crypturellus soui, assembly GCA_032275445.1. Taxonomy (NCBI): domain Eukaryota; kingdom Metazoa; phylum Chordata; class Aves; order Tinamiformes; family Tinamidae; genus Crypturellus; species Crypturellus soui. Next base: position 1,511,571 of record JAUBNY010001106.1, on the reverse strand, counting down.
ACCTGAAAGTCAAGCTGCTCAGAAGTGCTGCCCATACTTGTTTACCTTGGACTCCAGCTCCCCTCCGCAGACTAAATCAGGTGCTTTTTTTTCGCCTGGTCTGTCTAAACAAGTACAGCTGAGGAACAAATGCTGGAGAATTCCACAAGTTTCAGTCATGCTACCATCTCTGACACCCATTTCTGCAAGATTCCTGCAAAGTCCAGGTTAACCAGCAACATCCTCTTGCTGCTTAGTATCAAAATAGAAATGCTGGTCTATTTTGTTACAGTTCAGGCCTTTCCTTTTACGCAAAACATGGTTAACATCTGCAAAAATCAAGTTTTAACCTCAGATCAGAATGTGGACCTCCAACAGCAGGTGGTGTCTGTCAAAATAGGTATTTAAGATCGCTTGAAGTTCAGCCTCATCTCTCTCAGAGGCCATTAGGATAATCTGAAAGTTGCAAAAGTGGAGGAAAATCTAAATTATTCCCTTAACATCTGTGCCTGGGCTGATTCTTTCAAATCTTCACGTGAAAGAGTGAGTTCCTTGTATATTCTGCACAGTTCCTGTGAGCATAACAAATAAGCTGAAAGATGCAATGTTCAGCAGGAGTAATAACTTTGTAGTGTCCTGGGTGGAGCACACGGTTTGTGGTGCGGTAAGCTTATTTAAGTGTAATACTGAGTGCAAGGAAGCTTATTTAAGCTGTAATATTGAGTGCAAGGAAAGTCTTATGCAAGAGCTAAAATGAGCATGTTTAAACCATCTCTGTCCCAGTTAGGGAATGTGCAAACAGCGAATGTACTATGAGGAGCACCAACAGCTTCCTGGATGGGCAACAGTTATAGTAGAAGTGCCAAAACTGAAAACATCAGAGTCACCATCCTGCTGCTATGGCAGGTGCCATAGGATCCCCAGAAATGAGTCTACTCACTCCCAACAGAGAAACTGAAAAACAACCTTAATCTGCCCTGCCAAATTCTTAATCTCTGTTAGACATTCAGTGTATTTCACATTCTAGATAATAAGTGATATTAATGTATTTTACAACATTTAGAACATTTAATGTATTTTAGAACATCTTTCAGTAATGCTGCTAAAATAGTAATACAGTTTCGTACTTGATATGACTGTGCTGTTGGTCTGCCTGGAGCAGACTCTCAGGGTCTTGCCCACAGATTTTGCAGTGCAGCTCAGCAGTCATTCTCTGGAGTTCGTACATCAGTCACTTCTCTGAGCTACAAAGGTCATAATATCAGTGTTCAATATTCACTGAAAGGCAGCAAAATATGAGGAGCCTTTCCTCACACAAACATGCATACACAGACATGAAAGTAAAAAGGAGGAGGAGGGAAAGGAGAAAGAGGATGAGATGAAGAGAGAAGAGAAGGAGAAGGAGGAGAGGGGGAGGGAGAGGGAACAGATGAGAAGAAGAATATGGAAAAGGGATGGGGAAGAGAAGGAAAAAGGAAAAGAGGAAGGAGAATGGAAAAGGAAAAAGTAGTTAAACTAATACAAAAGAGAGGGAAAGAAAGACACATGTAACGCAAACATAGCTTGCTTTACTTGGGTATTTGTTCTGTATTGACAAAGAAAGAGCCTCGCTCTTAGCCAAAGCCAGTGCTCAAATCCTGGGATGAAATCCGGCCTCTAACCAACCCTTACCATAGTTGGAGCTCCTCTCGGCTCCGCACCCTCCTCCTTGGCTGGCTCTCACCCATCCCCTGTGAGGTCTCCCGTGGGAGAAGATGCTGCGGCATCATGAGGGAGAACACCATTGCCAACACGGTATTGCCCTGCTGGTGCTAGAATATGCCCAGAAGAGCATCCATCTCCTCAGAGCAGCAGAATCACAGGATCACTTTCAGCTCTGCAGAGAAGGACCTGGGCATCATGGTGGACGACAGGTTGACCATGAGGCAGCAGTTGCCCTCGTGGCCAAGAAGGCCAAT
>JAUBNY010001106.1:1485031-1509534 GCA_032275445.1 Crypturellus soui | reverse complement strand
GTCTCCTTCTCTGGAGATCTTCAAGACCCGCTTGGATGCAGCCCTGTGCCAGGTGCTCTGGGTGGCCCTGCGTGTGCGGGGGGGTTGGACTAGATGGCCTCTAGAGGTCCCTGCCAACCTTAGGCATTCTGTGGTTCTGTGATTCTATGATACTGTGAGTACAAAGACACCGTGGCGAGCATCACTCACTGACAGACTCTGTGAGGAGATGCTGAGGGAGCTGTTTCTCTTGAGCCAGGACATGATTTGGGGAGGATTTTGTAGCTATCATCCCATCCCTGTGAGCACAGGGAAAAAATCAAGGAGCTACAGGGACATGTTGCAGCTGTGGAAGTTGGATATTATGGGAAAAACTCCTTCTGTGAAGGCTGGGGAGAGCCTGGAGAGGTGGTGAGACACCCATTGCTTGAGATATTCGGAACTGCGCTGGAAGAGGTCTTGAGCAATCTGACGTTGCTTAGATGTGAGCCGAGTCTGGAGCAGGGGACCTGGAGCACTAAGGTGGTCCTGGGCCACCCTTCTGTGATAAAACCTGTGATTCTGTGGTCAAGCCCTGCAACTCTCACTCATTTTAGTCACACCTTTAAAATGACTTTCCGGGTAATTCTGAGGATATATGTGACCCCAGGGTTTACTCACTTGAGTACCAAGAGCAGTACTGACTCCTAACTGAACAACTAAGCAGCCTCATGTGATTATTCATGCAACAATATCTGGCAGATGGAAGTCTATGATTTTCTTCCATTCCTTCTCAGATGTTGCTTTGGTGTAGCATTTTATCCAACCCTGCAGGCCTAACACCATAGGAGAATGGTTGAAATGGACAGTGATTATTGATACAGTCCAAACAAAAAGGCATTTGTCAGATCCAAACTGCTGAATTTGAGTGTTGTCAGGTAAATCTGCATTATATGTCTCAGTTTTGTTTCACTTCCATTAGATTAATAATGGTGGAAATGATTTCTAATCATCTTCAGCCTCCTCTTATCAAAATATGAAGAGGCATCACAGGAACATTTGGCTTTCCCAAAGACTTGTCTACTTGTGTTTTCTTGGAGGATTTCTTGCCTAGCACCTCTGAAACTCAGTGATCTGACTCAGCTTTTGTAGAGCAGGAAGGCAGCTCCGTGTCCTCAGGTTCCTCTTGATTGGTGAAGAAAAACCATTTTTTGAATAAATACTATTTAGGGCCTCGTGGTTACTGGGGTGGTGTGATACTTCTGCCTCAGAGCTCTAATTTGGCATTTTGTTTCCTTGGTTTAGGTGTTTTGAGCTGTCAGAAAGAGGAAAGTCGCAGAATGTTCTGGGGCTTTGCTGCCAACCCCCTTTGCCAGAGCAAAAAGTTGTCCAAGAGTCACCATCTGATCTGAGCTCAGGCCTTTGCAGCATGGCAGTAAGTACGTTTCTTACTATTTGGTGCTGCTAATTGTTCTCTTGGTTATCAGTAAAGACTATTCTTTAATATGTATATATTTATATATATATTTTATATATGTGTTATATATATATCAGTAAAGACTATTATTTTATATATGTATTTTTTCTCTTTCACCTAGCGCTTGCACACACATGTTCTTCATAACTCATGGTATTTCTGACCTCATCAGACGATGAAACAGGCAGCATACAGGAAATGGGCTCACAGGGCCTTGTAAACATATTTTCACTATTTTTTTTAAAAAAAGGAGCGTTGATGCTTTTATTATCTCGGGACAAAAAGTGAGTTACAGGAATGTGTTATCCAGAACAAAGAAATTCGGCTTTACCCATAGGCCGGGTGTGCTTTAACCCGGGGTCCTGACAAATTTGTGCAGTGAGTAATACCCGGAGCACGCCGAAGCTCTGCAGCCCAGATCCTGCCCTGCTCATGCTCTGAAAAGGCCGGGATGAGTGGCAGGACACTAATCCCCAGGCACTGCACAGCCCGCAGCAGCAGCTGCCTGTCATGCTGCGGATCAGGCCATGCTTCCTTTCGGATTTGGGCTCACGCAGAGAGGCTCCTTCCCAGGTGCTGCCGAAGATGTGCTGCGAACGCCAGCGGGAGGAAACTCCCAGGCACTTGCAGCTCACTGTCCGCAGCAGAGTTTCGGCATTCAGACTGGCTCAGGATGGGCCCACATCTCCATGCATGTCAAAGTTCCTTTTGACAAAGGATTAGGTGGTAAATTCGGGCAGTTTTCCTCTACAAGCTTCCCTAAAAGCTTAAGTTTCTTTGATTTTACTGTTTTCTTAGAGCAAAAGCATTATACTGGCAAAATCACGAGTAGCTCAAATAGCTAGCGGATGCCATAAATTATTAGACCCTAACTATGAAATTATTGCACATGTCCTTTCCAGGTAAGACATAGGAAAACTTTGGTTTTACTTTAAAGAAAAGATATTCCGATTTCTCAGAACTTCACAAAATGGTCAAGGTGGGGAGGCACCTCCAGAGACCAGGAGTCCAATGCCCCTGCTCAAGCAGGGACACCTAGAGCATGTGGCACAGGAAATATATTGGATATTCAGATATTCCCCTGCTTTCATAGCACCAGAAAGGCTGAGAAAACAGGTTACCTCTTTTTTACCTCTGTTTTACAGGTTACCTCTGTTACACCTGGTCCTTTCTGTGGATCATCACCAAATGCATATGCTCCCACACCTTCTATATCAGCCTTTTGGAGTCCATCCTGGAAAAACCACCTTCCCTGTGGAGATCTCCTTCAGCCAGGCTTTGTCTAGCAGTCTCCTAGGCTTCTCACCTTTATTTCCAATAGCTATTAGCATTACACAGGCTAGGTAAATAGCTACTAGTCTTTGCTATGTGGGAGCCAAAGGCTGTGAATGTCACCTATTTTAAAAGACAAAGGCATTTAATCACACTTGCAAATTAAACAACAAATACAAGCTCAGGGCTGGGGGAGCTTTCTGAGGTATGTCACCACAGGTACTGTATTGTTCTACCCTTCTCCCAGGTGAGAAAACACGCATATTTTTAAAAAGTGGCTTTATTTTTTTTTTAAAGTTTTTAAAAAGTGTTCACCAAACAATGAAATGAAACAATTGACTCAGTCACTGCATGGGTGACTCTCGAAACCATTGAAGGAGTCGCCTGCTGCGGGCTGTCCTGCAGCTTTTCTCAGAATAAAGAGATTTTAGCACAGAGTTAAATTCTGACCTCTGTTTTTTTCCACTGTCTGGAATGGTAGGATCATTTGGAAGGATTTTCTGGGATCACTTATTTACTACCACGTATGGGACAAAATACAAAGTGCCCTTCTGGGGCGTGCAGGCATTTTAAGGTAGTCCTTATTGCTATGTAATCAGGTCTCTCTGCCTTGTTTTTTTTATTATTTTTTCCCTAAGGACCACTCCTATCCTAGGTTTCTGAAGAAATTTCAGTGTACTTTCAGGGCCACAGATGAGAGCTCTGCTGGTTTGGATCCATGACCTGAAGAAGGGTGAAGCTGAGGGGCTGCTGCAGGACACGGGTCTTGCGAGCCTTCCCCTTGCCAAAGCTGGAGACTACTCTGTTGAACACTCAGACTATACCCAAGTCAGCAGGGTAAAAAGGCTCTGTGGGTCGGGAGCCACATTTCAGACTCCACCCTGAAACCAGAGGCACACGATGGCGTGGTACCTATGCCGCAAAATACCCGGCTTAGCAAGGAGCTGCCGTATCCTGCCCATGCTGGACTCAAGATGATTTAAGGTGGAGCTCGTGTGAAGTGTCTGTGACCGGACTTCCGGGTGATAAAAGCACCGCTGATGAAAAACAATGTCAGCAGATGAAAGTCCCAGCAGACCTGCTGCTATCCAGCTGGAGGTAGCTCCTCTACCTGGAGGGACCAAGTGGAGCCTTGGCTACGGAGCAGATGTGCTTTCTCCTCATCTCCCAGGCATCCACCAATATCCCTTGCATTATGGATGGGTTAGGCTTTGGCTTGTCTCTCTCCTCTGTGCCCCAAGCTCATCACTGAGCTGCTCTGTTTGATTTTGGCTGGGGTGATACAACTTGGTGCTGCCGGCAGATTACAGATAGCACAGGGCACAGCACGGGGCCCACAGGCTGTGGGGCAGCTGAAGGAGAAGGCCTCCTTCTCTCCAGCAATAACTAATAAGTTTCCCCTAACTGAGGTCCCATCAGCTGCCCTGATAAAGAAGAAACATGACTGATCCTTCAGCAGCTTCACCTCACAGATCTGATGTGGATTCTCCCACATTCCTGGTGACCAGACACATGCAGTCCCACCTCAGACCCTCAGAACCAGGGTATGAAAAGCCAAGGGTGCTGGTTTTATTCATCCTGTGCATGAGAACTCCTACAAGACAAGTAGTTGTTTAAACCAAAGTGACCAGAGAGGGTAGGGAAGGTCTAGTTTCCAGCTAGATCCTACATGTAGGCTGTGATACCTTTGGGGGTGTATTTGGCATACCATGCTCAGTGGGTTTAATTGTTTTAGTGAAAATATTCTCTTTTGCTGATCTTTGAAAGCATTTTTCCCCTGTCTGACATGCAATTTGAAGGCTTGGGTTTCAGGTTCACATCTATCAGAACAGAAAATAGCAGGATGTGTCCCATCATGTCCCGGACACCCTAAGCCAAATACTAGGGAGCTGCTGCACCCTTCTACCCCTCCTCTAGATTATATCTATCTCATCCATGCACTTAAAATGTACACATAAAGCTTATCACGCCCAAGCCATTTCCGAAGCAATGAACAGTCACATTAACTATTAGAAATTTGAAGGATTGTAATTCCAGAGCAATTTTACCACTCCCTCTGGCAGTCTTTTGTTATTGTGATACTACATATGTCTCCTAAACAAAACAACCTGGAACATATAGTCAAATTAGAAGTATAGAGAGAATTACCTAGACAGACACTTAGGCAGCAACGTGTTCTGCACTGCTGGTGACCCCAGGACATCAGGTAGCCCATCTTGCTCCGTAACAGGATTAACATGCATGCAAAGTGTTAGTACCTTTCTGGCATGGACAAACTAAGCTGTTTGCAGAGATGGGTGTCTGTAGCCCACTCCTATTAGATTAGGGATCAATAAAATGACAGACAATTACGTTACATATGTACATCAAAAAAAATAGTGCTTTGAAGTAACTAAACCCATTCTTAGTATAAACTCCAAAGTTTGAGCTGAAATGTTTTCTACATCAGTTTTCCATTTCCATTTTAGGATGTCACTACAACGTGCAGCCACATTAGCTGTACTCCCCCACGTTTTTCTTTCAGATAAATGCTTTGTTTCTGTGTATCTCAGGCCATTCCTTAAAACAAGCAATAGCTTTGAGGCTTGGCACTTTGGGAAGGTTATCTGCGTAAAAGCTGTGTAAAAAATCTGTTACCTGTGTGCACATACTGGGGATCTCGAACTGAGGGGAAATTGGTCTTCTCTGATTTCTGTAACGACATTGCAAAGAGCCAGGTGAGAGACTCCAGGAGGTAAATGTCTTTAACCAGACAGAAATTAGCTCTTATCTGCCTGCTCATCTCCTCAGGCATGTACATGTGAGCACTTTCACAACGATGAAATTAAGCCTAGACAATAAAATCACAAAGACTTAATGATTATTGAATTGCTATAGGCATGAGCCTAGCATTATTTTTCTCACTGTCCTTGTGTAAAATTTAATGCAAAAAATGGGATGAGTATTTTCCTAGAACATGCCTGCAACATTGCTAGATCCAAGTGTTATGCCTCAAAGGCAGAAGGGTGTTCCTGGATGGAGGAGTAATCCCTTTTCTTATCAGTATCTGAAAAACCCATAAAGGTCTATTTAGGTTCTTCTAATAATATCATTGGAGTATGGTAAGCAGGAAAAAAAAAAGAAATTCATGGCCTCGCAGCAAACATCATATTTGAGCTAAAGTTTTAGTATGTTTTTGACTGTGATATGCAAAGTTTTATCCAAACACTGAATGGGTCTCCAAAAGCCTGAAGAACTCTAATCTACAAACAACCAAAACGCAAGGCAAGCGCAGAAGGATGGATCCTGACTCCCCTGCTACCTCCACCTTGCTCAGAAAGAGTGTTGATACACTTCTCCTGAGCTGAGGGACCCTCAACGGGGCCCAATTCCAACCAATATCCAACCAGCAAAGCGTGTTGCAGGGTTGTGTCCATCAGCATGTGTGGCTAAAGAGCCGTGAAGCTGTGGAGCGTTGCCACAAGGTTCCCTGAATTTCTGGGAGACTCACATTGCTTGGCCCTTTTCTCAAAGGCCCTTCTTCCATAGTCACAGGATTATGTAAGGATCTCAGCTTTCAGTCAGAGCAATAGCAACAGTCCTCATGGCTGGAGGGCAGGTTTGGGAAACCTTGAGGCTTGGGGGAAAAAGGAATTTAACTTTCATTATTTTTTGAAAAAAAAAAAATCCTCATTATTACAAGATGATCTCTTGCCTTCCAGTTTGTTAATACACCATAGAAGGCAAGCCTCGGCACTATGCCGCAATCAGATGTGTCCGTCCATGTACTGCATTACACAGTGCAAACACATACACGCAGTTTCAATACCAGAAATTACCCTGTGTGGAAGTGGTCACTCTGCTGGTAAGACACAGTGATGTGTAACTCACCTGCGATGTGTTTGTCATTGTTTCCTGAACTCTAACTATACTGCAGTGAGCTCGCACAGACACACAAACATAACTTGACACAAATATCTTTTTGGGGATTGACTTGCTCCTGGCATTTTAAGGCCATGGAGAGATACAGTGCACTGTTAAAGCCTAAGGAAGGAAAGGAATCAACTTATTATATATTCCCTACGCAAAAGCTTCTGGGATTTCAGCTATTCCTGGAATCTCTTTAACAAGAAAGATGAGTAATGTGCCATTCTGACTACCCAAAAGCTTGAAAGTAACCCAAATGTCATTCTTTACCAAAGGGTAAAATACAACTGCCCCTAAATTCCCTTTGCGCAACCTTGGAAAAAACCTTAAAGGCAAGAAAATATACATCAATTTTATTATTGGATTGCCCAGCACGGTCACTTCCAATCTGGGTCACTTCTGGGGAAATGCAACCTTGTGGCCACTCTTCCTGGGCTCACAGTGCACAGCCAGTCAGTGGCTTACAAGAACAGTTTCTGGTTTTGAAAGATGGCAAGAGATGGGTCAAATTTCTTAGCTATAGATAGAAAAAAAATTTTGTATTAAGCAAAAGTCTGCATGATGTAGGAAGGGTGTGTAAGAGACTTACTCCTTTTTGCTTCTGCTCTTGGTAAAAACATCTCACTTCTCTGAGACCACCAAGCGTCAAGCCAGGGAACTCCAGCTTTGTCTTTTACTTTCCCAGTGCCACTGTAGAATCAGGAACCAAAAAAAAAAAAAAACAACCAGACAAAAAAACCCCAAAATTCATATAAGAAAGCAAGATCCCTGTCCAAAGGCTGTTTTAATTTCTTTTGACAACTTGTTTGTCACAGGGTAGTGAAGCAGAAAGATCATCTTTCCTAGACAACAAAACACAGAGGCAGCTACGTCTATGTAAAATCCGCAATGTAATGAACAAGAAACACATATTTTTTCAAACAAAGTCCCTGACACTGGTACAGTATCTGCTGCTTTAACACACACATAACATTACTCTGTTGTTTGGGGTGCTCTGCAGCTCCAAATTGTACGCCAAGGGGAAAAAGAAATCCATCTAAGCTGGGAGCAGACTCCAGTGCACGAGACTTTGTGCCTATGGAAAGGAAGTCAAACTCCGTACACAAGGAAAGGCATATCCTAAACTACAGCAGCTAAGACCAGTGGGAAACACAAAAATGTAGTTGCAGCTACTCCATCCCCGCAGCTCCTCCTAATTACACTCTAAAAATGTCTATCAGGCGAGCTCTGCCCCATCTTTCTAAAACCAGTTACTACATGTGCTTATCAAAAGTACTTCTCGCACCGTTCTGTAAATAAATGTGAGCTAGAAGTTACAAGAACATAAATACAGACAGAAGTGATGCAAATATCAAGTAATAAAAAGTGCTTAAGACGTGTTTCTGAACATGAGGACAGCATAAGAATGTCAGACATCCTGTCCTTCCACGGAGGATTTTGAAAAACAGCGCTGATTCACTCATGGGTCCATAGCGTTCGATACGTGTGTGCAAGCAATGCAGCCGGGTGCAACGCATGCTTTTGTACAGAGCTCTCAAAATGCAGGGGGCAGACCAGGTGAGCCCTGCATCAGCCCTGTCCTGCTGTAACTGGGTATATTGCATCAGCCCCATTGGGACTTCTAGGGTCTAGGAGTCCTCCAGGTGCTCCTCTTCATCTCTGTGCTGTTCTGTGTGTTCTCAAGCTGCTCGATTCGGGGAAATAGAGAGGTTTTCAGCATTTCTAAGCATCCTCCAGCAATTATGAGCCTTTGGACTAACTGTAAAAGGACAATTTCTGTGAGCACAACCTGGGGCCACTTGTGAGCTCCCTCCTGGTCAACAGGCAGCACTGCGTGCAATGCAGCTCTTGGAACCAGGATTCGAAGAGCATTTCTGGTCACGAGATACAAATTTAGAAGCCCTCAGCTCACACTGACACTGCTCTGGTCCTCCTTCACGTGTGTTCAGAAGCAGTGCAGGATGGAGGGACACCACCCTGGTTGCTCTCCCAGACCACGTGCTCTGGCCCAAGGCCGTGTCTGGTCCCCTGGACCCCTCGTTTCAGGGTCAGGTGCAAAACCTACAGAGAACATTTCTGGGCAAATTCCTACATTCAAGCAGGACTTTCCCTCTGCAACTGCAGTCGCACAGGCCATTCTGGGCACTTCTGAAGCCCGTCCACTCATTTCAGTGCCCTTCTGTGGCAGATGGCTCTAACTGGGGCATCCCCTTATGCTGCTTTTGAAATCAAAGCACCTGCCTGTCGTTAGACTTGTCCTCTTCCTACTCAGCACATCTGCAAGGTGGCTGAAAATGAAGGTCTGGAAGACAAAAACCTTTTGGTCTCATTCATCACTGAAGTTTTTCCAGCTAACACATCAGGCACAGGCTGGTCTCATTCTTCCTTTGTGCAACCCAAAGCCAAGAACTTCTTTGCTGTGAGGGTGCCAGAGCCCTGGCACAGGCTGCCCACAGAGGCTGTGGAGGCTCCTTCTCTGGAGATCTTCCCAACCCGCCTGGATGCCGCCCTGTGCCCCGTGCTCGGGGTGTCCCTGCTGGAGCAGGGGTTGGACTGGATGATCTCTAGAGGGCCCTGCCAACCTCAACCGCTCTGTGATTCTGTGAAGACCTGGAAGGAGTCAGGTAGGGAGGCTTGGGGGCATGGTGGCTGGCCGGGTTGGTTTGGTGTCCTAGGTGTGTTTCAGCGGCTTGAAACACGATTATTTTAGATGGGTTAACAAAGAAAACAAGCACAATTACTCGGTAGGCAGTAAGGATGCTGAAAGCAGAGTCCTTTTGCCCATCCCTTCCCTGGACAGCTAGTATCTTCCCACTGTGTTCGCAGAGCAAAGCTCGTCTAACACGTTGTTCTGAGTGAAGAGTTCAGCCAAATGAACCGTGCAGCAATGAGACAGGCAGAGATGGAGCAAGTACAAACCGGGCCTGCAGCACCGATCAGACAGGTTGAGAACTGTCTGCTCCTCTCTCCATGGGCGCTGTGACGAGAGCCCAGGTGTACCAGTAACACCAAAGCGCTCTCCTAGATGTTTTTCTCAGCAGAAGCAGAAGGCCAAAGAAATAAATGTCCTCTCTGTCCCTTATACTCCTTGCTGGTATGAGCTGCCTCTGTCTTCCAGGCCAGTTCTCCTCCTGGCCTTGCGTGGCTCAAGAGCTTCTCCATCTCGCTGAGTAGCCGTTCTGTACCTCTCATTGCCCACAGCCTTGGCAAGAACGTGTCCCAGCTCCTTCTTAGCTTCAGGAGAACGTGTCCTAGCTTCGGGAGATCCCTCTGGACAGGATGTCCCCTGAACACACACAGACACCTGCATTATCTGCTTTTCTTTGCCACCAGCAAGGGATGCTGCATTGTTTAGGACCACGGAGCTGGCTTTGGACAACGGAATGAATGGTCCTGGGAAAAGGGTGCCCAAGGGCCATGAATGTGGATTGTCTTGTGGGAGGGACACCAGGGCAGCTGGAGCCTCAAGAGTGCTTGAACTCAGCCTGATTTTTAAGAGATTTGGGCATTCAGGCCATAGTTACATGACTTTTTCAATGAACCCAGGATCTTTCTGCAGCCTGGAGGCCAACTGACACAACTCTCTTCATGCCTACCCAGTTGCATCCCTCTCCACCACAGTCACATCCAAGCTGCTGACAGGCTCAGGCCTGGGCACTGAGTGTCTGAGCCCCTGCAGCGCCAACAACTGAGCAGGAGAAGTGGGGACATGTGCTCGGGTGAGCGTCCTGTTCGTGTTTCACTGATGAGGGCAAACACAGTTTGATGTTCCAAGTCTGGACATAGCCCATATATCTTCCTGTCCATCTCGGCAGTCTTTGTGGGTTGTATCCCACTGCATAAATCACTCATTAAGCAGATCCTGAAGGATCTGCATCTTAAGCTGATCTTGGGGATGCTTCTCTCTTCTTCCAGCTCAGCTATTTGCACTAGCAAATAATAAAGATTTAAGAAACCGTCACTACAACCAATGCCTGTATCTTGCAGTGACTTGCACTGGACCCTGAAGGCCTCAGAGCAGGTAACACCAGAGCCATTCCCCCTGCAAGCAGCATCTGCTTGCCAGATATCCAGCAGCTGATGTAGGGGTGGTATGAATGAAATCTCCTTGCACCAGGCGACTTTGCTGTACCCCTGGGAGCCGGAATACCTTATACCCCAATGTCTCCCCTCATGGCATGTGTTTTAAGTGCTGCCGGCAGAAGCAGATTTATCCTGTACATCTCCAGCAACTCCCTGAACCAGGAAGAGACCCAGCTTCCCAAGTGGTACCTCTGTTACAAGAACAAGGGGGCACAACATCTACATCCCTCTTTTAAGTTTGTTAGAATGACTTTTGGGGAAGGTCGTGAGGCAAGAAGTTGCTCACGTGTTGAAGATCCCAGGCAAGACTTGATGGAATTGAAAGGAATGCATGGAGATGGTGTTGGGGTGATAATGTGGGTCACAGCTGAGCCAGATGATCAGTTTAAGGCCAAGGAGCATACATGCCATGCCTTCTCTCATCACAGGTGATGAAGATCCTAGGGCACTAGGGAGCTCCTCAGTGTTACTGCTCTAGTGATCTAAAGCATCTTGTTTCTTGAACCTGGGGATGGCAGCAGACAGAGATCAGAATTTATGGCTAAAATAAATGGCTTGAAAAAATCTGCTCTTTGATGCTCTCTGGTCTGTTCTTAAGGCAGTACCTTTCTTTTTCTTTTCTTTTTTTTTTCCCTGTATTTTATGAGTTAAAGGAGAAAATACTCCAAGAGCCAAAGAGGATAATTCTGTAAAAAACACTAGCATGTGATTCCCAGCAGTAAGCTGTAGACTGCTACTCCAGTCGCACCTTCTGCCACTCAAACTCTGCCTGCCTATTTGGAATAGTAGCATTTGCCTGCCCTGGCTCTGGGCTGCTACAACCCCTGTGCTTCCAAGATCTGAGCTGTGCCAACAAGAAAGGGGCCAAATCCCAACCCCTCTATGTACATTTGTATGTACAAATATTTCAGAAACACTAAAAACAGACAGAAAATTCTGTTGACCTTCCCACATCCACAATCCTGGGTGCTTTCCTGCCCAAGCTTAGTTTAACACTCCTCTACCCAAACACACATACACACGGTTTGGCTATTTCCTCCACAGAAGGCAACTCACAAAGTGAACTAGCTCCATTTCTTCCAGGCATGTCTGGGAAGCTGCTTTCTCACAGTAAAACTGGTTGGTTCAGCTCCTTGAATAATTGTGGCATTAGTTTGACCTGAACAGCTTGCAGAGCTTGAGGATTCTGCCACGACCCTGAAAAAAAAAAAAAAAAAGAAGAGGAAAAAAAGAAACTGCTTGAGGGGGCAATGACTCCGGTGTTACCTGCTCTTGGGCCTTCAGGGTCCACTGCAAGTCACTGCAAGGACTCTGTCCTCCCGTCAGATGTTATTCCAGCAGCCTTACTTCACGGGTCACGTCATCTTTGAAGGGTCTGCCTGGTCTTCCACCTTGTAGCCTGCTCTAGAAGCTCGCTCGTTTGTGTTACACTGAAACTCTTTGAATAAAGTAACCTGGAGCAGCACCTCACACCAAATCATCTCCTTTCCCCAACGAGAAAAAAAAAAAAAAAAAAAAAAGGAAAAATCCTATGTTCAAACATCCATCCAGAGTGACCCAGATCTCACCGTTGCTACAATAAGAGGTGATGCCCACTTGGATGTAGAATCTCCAGACAACTAGTCCCACTGTAGAACAACTCTTGTGGAAGCCTCTAAGTTAGAGGCCTTCAGTGAAGCACCCTGTATTATCTCAACCTGACAAAGTGATTTCCACACACGCAGATGGTCCAAATGCTCAAACTGACCTCAGCAACAAATCTGGAAAGCACCCACAGAGCAGCCATGACAGCTCACAGTAGAAGTGTGTTAGAATAGAGTAGAGTAGAAGTTAACCACCCCATGGCAAGTGAGGGACGAAGGTTTCCAGATGTCATCCTGAAACAACATCTCTTGACCACTGTAGGCAGCAGGAAAACAAAAGAGAGTAGAATGAAATAAAAAGAATAAGTTTTACTTTAAAAGCCTTCTGTTAAAAAGATAGTTCTCAACCCCGCGGCCAGGGAAGGGACTGTCTTTATTTTTAGGCTTGGGTTGGCAGTTGGTAAATAAGTCAATATGGAAAAGCCTACACCTCCCTGGTACCTCTTCTGAAGTTGCCTGAAGAACAAGGGCCTAGACAAAGGAGAAGGTGACAGTGACACAAAGGAGACGGTGACAGTGACACAGATCATCACTTTTTTCTACATCATTGAGAAGATTTCTGCGCAGCAGAGACACATTAGATAACCAACTAACAGCTGGCTACTTCTCCTTCTTAAATGTAATCAAAAATATATTTTTATATCTTCTCTATGACATACCTCATATAATACCAGTGGAGTAATATTTAACATTTATGTCTGCAGTTTGGAAAGATAATGGAAAACTGAAAGAAGCTAGAAAAGGATAGAGAATTATAATCATAAATAAGGAAGCATTTCTTTATCAATTAACTAGACTAAGGCACATTGATTCAGAAAAGAAATGGGTAGGATGAAAGACTTACCACAAGCGGTGAAAAGCAAGGAGAAGGTCAATAGGTAGTAAATGCTCATGTGTCTCTCAGTAAAAAAGAACAAGGAGGCAAAAATTAAACTTGCAGATGGCA
This sequence comes from Crypturellus soui, assembly GCA_032275445.1. Lineage (NCBI taxonomy): Eukaryota > Metazoa > Chordata > Aves > Tinamiformes > Tinamidae > Crypturellus > Crypturellus soui. The sequence continues at coordinate 1,496,249 of JAUBNY010001106.1, read as the reverse complement.
ACTTCACATTGAACTAAGGGAGAATTTTTTTTCTTATTATATGGTAATGGTGACCGAGGAGATAATACAGATCCCACTGGTCTCCTGGTAATTGCGGTTTTCCACCGAACAGCATTACAGTAGGCAGAGACAGATGCTTCTCAGACGGGTACAGTGATGGCATAAGAGGTACTAGGCTCAAGCTGCAGAAGAAATCCTGGTTGGATGTGTGGAAAAGTAGTTCTCGTGAGAGCAGTGCAGCTCTGGCACAGCAGCCAGAGAGCTGGTGGGATCTTCATCCTTCAGGAATGATATTCCACACAACCAGACCAGGACCTGAGAGCTACGTGAGCAGCGGCTTCTAACACAGACCTTTCTTAGACGCTCAGATTAAAGCGCCACCGGTGCGACCAGCACTGCCACTCAGGTCTGATTCCCCCCGTTTAACAAAATATGGGGGTTTCTGACACAAGGAAAGTGCTCCCCGTGGACAACGAGGCTCTGACCCACAGACTTCTTGAGTGTTTCAGTGCCCGGCCTCCAGCGCCGTGACTCATCCCACCCCTCTGCACCGCTGCCTGCCCTGCAGTGCCAGAAGGAGCTTGGGAGAGGGGGGTGCCCTTCCCGGCGCACGCGCCCGAGCGCCTTCGGCCGCTCTCCTCATTGCCCTGCTGCAGGGTTGGCTGCAGCAGAGACCCCCACGGGTCTCACAGCCTCGCTTCGTCAGCGGTGAAACGCAGAGCCAGACTGAAAACGGACATTCCCACACTGTTCTGAGGACTGCCTGGCCTCTGCTTCCCACGGTTTGAAACAAGATGCTTCAGGCTGTCTTCAGAGCACTTCAGGCTCGCTGAACCAGCAGCAAGACACGACGGCCACAAAATCTATGGGGCACAGGCCAGATGAGAGACAGGAAGCTGCTGTGGCACTTCCTACCTCAAAGTTCTAAAAACAAACAAATAAGCAGAAGAGACAACCCGTTTTGTTTCTAACTACTCTTTAAATAGAAGTAGCTTAATGTTCAGTGACTGCTGTTCACCACAACACACTGCCCCAGGACCCCGCTGAGTCTCGTGTAGCAGCCACCAGGTCCTGCCCTGAGAAACTACTATCCGGATGGAAAAGTGGAGATGGGCAACAGCACCAGGTCTGTTATCCCGCGTGGCATGAGGTGGACTCTGCAAAGGAGTTCATTTCACAGTTAAGGAGGGAGGCAGGAAATGCATGCACTTCAGCCCTTGCTAGGACAGAGGAGCAGCATGAGTCTCAACTGAATACCAATTTCATACCAAAGATGGTTTATATGATCAGCTTGGATTAGAAACCTAAAGTTTTGCATAGCTCCAAGAGCCGCGCAAAACCGTTGCTGGGAGAGAGACCTGCCTGGGTTTGCACAGGAGGTATGGCACAAGTGTAAAGAGCTCCGACTCTTTAGGTTATCTCTTTCTTTACCTCTCTCCCCCATCTGCCTGGAATATGCTCCTCTTTCAGAAGAAGAAAGCTGGAATTTTTGCAACACAGGCAAGCACTGAAAAGTCTCTTCTGTCATTAATATCAAGCCTTAGGAGGCAGAACACACATTTGACAGCTTTGCAGAACTTAAACACGTCGTCCACTTGTGTTTTTACTGAACAGAAAGGAAAGCATGAAAACTATTCAAAACATACCTTGCTTTTTCATCTCTTATTTTTCCAGTTTCTAGCACATCTCAGCTGTTTATTAAGCAAACTCACCATTTTTTAGCAGCTGAACACTCTGAGATGGGCCACATTCACCACTCACGAGCAGACAAACTCTAAAATACATTTGCCTCATCCATCTTGCAACCAAGGAGTCTGAATTGCTTGCTCCTTTTATGCATCTAGAAGACTCCGAAATGACAGAAACTGACCTACTACAGTGCTTTGATGTTGGTCAAATGTTATCTTGTGGAAGATTTTTTTTTCTATACATTCTGTCTGGAGCAGAATTGCCTCAAGCATAAGTGGGAAATAGGATATTTCATCCCAAATCAAACTCTCAGCTGGGGTACTGACAGAATGATCAGTAACATTTTTGAATACGGTTCCCCTATTTCTGCTAGATAAAGTCCCAAATAAACACGCATACAGGTTGTGAAGAATCTGTGCTGCTGGCACTGTGTGTTCACACATACTGGATTTATTGAACCCATATAAATTATTTTATGGATGCACCCAGAACAGGCAGGACTGGCTGAGCACATGTAGCTTGATAGTGGAAAACATATGTCAAAGTTTTGAAGCATTTAGTTCCCCTTGAACTTGCTGCCTGCACACAAAAAAATAGGTCTACTCACGTATATTGGTCCCCATTCAGGATTCCAGGGTTCTCTACTCAGAGATATCCATTGCTGGCTTTCACATCATTAATCTTTGAATAGACTATTAGACATCTCACAACTGGAAAAACAGCACAGATTCTGTTTTCTTGCCTATACTAAATTTCTGCTTGGGAAAAAAAAGAGGATTTGCTGAGTAATCCTTAAGTTCTGGAGGGACTTCACAGATCTGAAGTTTTCCAAAACTTAGGAAATGCTACATTCACTCAGGGTTGCAGGGCAAGCTAAACTGGAGCAATTCTCTTCTTTTCCATAAAAAAGTAGACCAAGGCTGGACTACATAAGCTAATCAACAGAACTAGGCATATTCTGTTTAATTAATTTGTTCCTTGCTTTTCACACGTGTCCCTGTGTTTTTTAGTAGAACTGTTCTCCAAATCCCTTATCTATTCTTATGTCATCTTGTTAAGCAGTTGCCTTCAGTGGTGGTGCTAGATATGCACAACATAGCTCACTCACGAGCATAGCAGTTAAGGATGGAAGGACACTGTAATATGTACACTTAGCATTGACTGAAAGCCAAATTAAATACAAGAAAAAAAGAAAGCACACAGCAATTTTTCCTACAGAAAGCAAAGGATGCACTTTTCTTATGTCCTTCCTTTAACACTTGCATTTTTAAGCAAACCAAATGGGGAAAGACGTGTAAAAAATGAGTTTTGCCAAGCTACAACGGCAGCTGGCATGGAGAAACAGCGAATTTCAGTGAATGGGCACTGCACAGAGCAGCGTCAGACCAGCTGGGGTATCGCCAGCCTTGCATGGCAACTCCCCACTGACAAACCCGGACGCACCCCCTCCTGGCAAAGGCATCCTCTGCTGTTCCAGCCCCCGTGCAAGGCTGCACTGTGTCTGCCTGCGCTGCTCTCTCACGTTGCGCTGCAATTTCAGCATGCAGACGAGCCCCTGGATTCCTCAGTCCAGAGTGCTACCGCTGTAATTTGAGTTAATGCACAGGCACAGTGGATTTCACCTCGCTCTTGGGTCTCTCAAGGCTGCTTCCTTTTAACTACAAAAAAAAAAAAAAAAGAGAGAGAGAGGGAAAAAAAAGAATCAGCTAGAAGCTTTCCTGCTCCATTCAAAACTGCATGGTGTGAATTACAGCAGCAGTAATCTTATCAACCTCAGCTTCTGCAGAAGCAAAATTCCCCCTTCTAATCTCGATGCTCTTTTGTCAGTAGCATGAGCATGCAAAAAACTAAACTTTGCCACGATTATTTGCATCTATTGTTCTATAAATGACAGATTCACAGAAACATGATTTAAAAAAAAAAAAAACGAAGAAGAGGGAAACAACCCAGAGGTCTGCCTATTGTGTAAAAGGCATTCCTGCACTGCAGGGTGGGTGGCCCACTTGGAAGTTATTACGGTTTCAGCATAAAACGGCACAAAAGAAGATTAGTGATGTGTGTGCAAATACAGCCGTCTAATTGTATCGCATTTGAAACCAGGTTAGCCAAGTGGCATCTATCCTGAATCACATCTCACACACATATTTATCCAACTGGCAGTCAGCTGGGGAATGGGGCCCTAACACAGCATCTACTATCTGTTAGGAATGTGGATGACATTTTAAAACCCCAGAGGACACCTTTCTGCTTCAGAAGGATTAGATTTCAGATCTAACATGGAACATTTTAATTTGTACTGAAGCAAATAAAAAGTTCTTGCTGATCTATGACATCGCTGATTTTAAAAAACAACAATGCATTAAAGTGAAAACTGCACAACTGCAAATATTGTCAGGCTTAGACTCCCCTTAAATCAGGGAAAACCTACTTGAGTGGGGATTATGTAACCAAGCCTTATGCCTGATCTCAAAAAACTAAGCAAGATTCACATTTTATGCATTCAAATTATTATACTGTTAAAAGCAGTTGTCCCATTACATAAGCGCTCATGGAAGAGTAATAAGAGCATCCTCTAGTGGTCATTATCCTATATATTAACCAAACCTTTTAAAGTAAGTCTTGAAAGTATCTGCTTTCTCATGCAAACACTATACTGAAAGTTTCTTAAAATATACATGTGAAGTCTCTGAATGTTATTCATACTGTATCAGTGAAGAAGATACAACAGCAAGGTTACATTTGAAAGATCTCATAAACTAACAAAATATTTTAACTTTTTCTTTTTCAGTCCAAGGCAAATAAAGCTAAAATTTGCAATTTTCAAATTTTTCAAAAATAGCAGAGTAGTAAATCTGCTCTCCATATCACCGATCTTGGTAGGAACTATAACAAAGTATGAAATTATTGGCAGCTAGATAAGGACGACAGGCACCACTGTGGCTTTTGTAATGGGGAGTCTTGCTTTGCAGATCTTTTGCAATTCTCTAAAGGAATCACACAACATGTAGACTTCCTGCTTAATTAAAAATTTCAAAACCTAAGCACAGAACTCAGTATATATGTGATATATATATATACTAAAGTATATTTAAGTACATACTTACATATAAGTATACATATATGTATATACGTACATATACTTATATATACTTTAGTACTTACATAGTTATAAAACTATATATACACCTGTATATACTTTAGTATATATATTTTAGTACATATAAGTATGTACTTATATACTAGTATGATATATACTAAGCAATATTATATATTTTTAGCATGATACATATTGAAGTATATATAAGTATACATAAAAGTATAAAGTAGATATACAAGGTATATATCATACTACAATAATATTGAAATTATCTGATAGCCACTAAAAATAAAATTTTTAGAATTAGAAAACAGCTATTTGGTTGGGATAGGTGCAGGGTGTAATACAGGCAGTTGGTTCAAGTTAGTTTTAGTTAGACGTATTGGGAGATACAGCATCAGAAACTACCAAATGTGTGAGCCAAATGAATTGAGTTTTGCTACTGACAAATAAACAGAACAACAAAAAAGGAAGAACAGACTGAAAGACAAGAAGTCAGTAAGTTTACAATTTTTTTATTTGATGTCCAAGTATGTCCTGTGTACCACCATCCACAAATTTGGCATGTCGTATCAGAATCTCAATGGTCTTTATTAATAATCACCATCTTTAACGGTGATTAATTTGGTAAGTAAAACTATTTTTGTCTGATCCAGTGAAAGCCCACTACGCATCAGGGGGATCTCTGGGATTTTCCAGGTAAACATGTGGGCCAACAGTATTATGTCACATGTGAGTAACTTTGCACCATGATTGTACCTAAGTTAAAGTGATTTTATGTTGTACATATAGCTTTGAGCAACCAATATGGGAAAGGCGAGAAGGGGTAAGAAAACAAGTTTTACAGCACTAAGCTAATTCCTGAAATGAATGAAAGAGGAGAAGTGATTAAGTGATCAGGAAATCATGGCATGAGCTGAGGTTGTGCTTTACTGTGGTAAAATGTTTAAGAAGACCCTTCCTGCACGTAACAGGAGGGACAGATCCTGAAAACATGAAATTTGCATAAAACATTGCAGGATTTTGGAATATATTATGAGAAATTACATTGCTCAGAAAAGAGATTGAGCAACAAGTGAAACTAAACTGCCCAAGCTCATGGGTGCGGGGGAATATTCACAGAGACTTTACTAGACTAAAGAGAAAATCTTATGAATCTCAGGGATTCCTAACAAATGAAAACCTAATGAATCTAATACCTCGTCTCTGTTTCTATCACTTTATGAGAAAAGTTAAGAACGAGCAGAAACTCAAACACAACCTAGGACAACATGCAAGCTTCAGAACTTCCTGCCAATCTCTAGGAAAAAAAAAAAAAAAAAAAGAAACAAAAAAAAAAAGACATGCAAAAAGTGTGATTTGAGTTGGATCTAAGCTTTGACAGCTCAAAACCCAACACTGATTGAGTTTTACATAAAGGTTTGACACACCCTGCGCAGAGAGAATATATTCAGATGCACACACAAAAAAATAACACATTCCTTTCAGCATGGGAATGAGGCGGTGAATCCAGTAAAAAGGCTGGCATCTGTGCATGTCAGGTCTACAGGAGGTCAGAGCCAGATGCGGACAGAGGTCAGAATTCTTTCAATAAATGGTCAACCGTTTCATCGCCTTCAAATTCAAATCGGGGGGCTGGAGACAAGGAACCATTGACCTCTGATGTGATTAAAATCCTGGTTAAAGGAAAATAAAGGAAGCGCAGTCTCCTGAAAAGTACAGCATGGTTCCGTTGGATCCCAAGTATAGCCAGGAAGAGAAGCCTTTCCTTACCAAAACTATTTCCTAAATTGTAGGCAACCATTAGACATACCACCACCTTCAAAAAGCTGTTCCAGCAAACGACGAAGTTCGTTGTTATCTAAGTCACGAAGAAAACCAATCCTGAAGGACAAAAAGGGTAAACCAATAACAGAAATAAAACTAGAGGTGATCAGAGTTGAGGAAAAAAAAAGAGAGACAGTAGTCAGTAGAGAGGGGTGCTACATTTTCTGAAGGATCTGGCTTTACCTTGCTCAAGAATTCGAACAGATTAGCCTGGGACACCCAGATGAAGGGGAAGCAATACAGGAATGTAGTATATGTCTCAGATCTGAAAAAAAAGAGAGAAGAGGCATCAGGAAAGCTTTCAATCTTCCTTCACTCATGAACAGTTTCAATTAAATCAGAGCAATTAAAGCCCTTGGAACCCCCTTCTCCCCGTTGCAAGGAGGAGTCAATGTTCCACATTAGATTGTTAGGGTCACCATTACCCTTCCTGGCCAAGCAGAACCAACTTTCCTGCTATGGGGAGAAAAAAAACAAAACAACAATAGAACCTTAAAAAGTCAAAATGACATAACTGAAGGAATCCAGGTAGAAAGTGAAGACATCAACCAGGAATGCGACCAGTATTTTCTGATCATATTCAGAGGTTAAACCCAGACTGTGTTCAAATGTTGTAGATGCCATACATCTACATGTATGCAGCAGAGAGATGATTAATTCTTGGACAAGAGCACCAAAACTCTTGCAAATATTTGCAGGTATTGGAAGAGATATGTCAAATAAATCTTGGTAACTGACAGAGTTTTCCTGCTGTGGAAGACTCTGCCAGCTTCTCTTTGGTTTTATTTTCTGGTCATTTGGCCTATAGGAACCACTAGGGCTGACTGGGAAACAATCATGTAAAAAAGTAATCTCTTTATCATTTAAAAAAAAAAAGGCTTAATGATTCAATAATAGAAGTAGAAATACGAATTTTTACTTCTCTTTTCAAATACTTCTGCTCCTAATCTCCTTGAAAACTTCAGGAAGATTAGAACTTTGCACTCATAGTTTTGACAGCACTTTTTTTTTCCCTAGAATGCTCAGACTTGGGCTATCAAAACAGCTAGATCTCATATTTCTGAAGTTAGTATGAGAGGTGGTATACTGGCTTTCACTCTCAAAAATATCCAAAAGCTTTTTAATGGAAAGTGCTTAAAGCTTTAAGCATTTTTAAAGGATACTCAATTACTAAGGGATGTTATGAAAGGGTTTTTGTCTGAGCTAAGTAATTGAGGAAATTGGAATATTTATGGGGGGGGGGGGATATGTCTGATAATTCACACATCCCTTTTGAGCGGATATCACTACACATTAAAATGTTTGTATATTTGAAACAAACAAGAAACAACAATGAAAACTGTACCATGTGACAGCTGAAATAAGTCTGCAAACCTATATCCATAACATAGGGGAAAAGAAAAAAAAAGAAAAAAAACCCACCTCAGAAGCTTAATTTCAGGGGAAAGAAAAAAAAGATGCATTTTAATAATATCTGCACTGGAGATATCATCAAATAATCCAGGGTTTTTATGCCACAGTTCTTCGGCACGTAGGTTGTTTTGCCACAGCTTCAGAGCTTCCAATTCTTTAAGTGCATGGAAGAGAAAAAGGATTTTCCTGGTAAAAGAATGAAAGAAGAATCCCCCCCTGGATTACCTAACAACAAAAGTGTGTAGTCAGCTTTGTGGTGATCTCTGCAACAGTAAAAAGAAACTCTCATTTCACCATGCCATGACAGCTTCCCGTTTGCAGATGTGAAACCAGTCTTTTCTATTGATATTAAAAGCAAACATACTAAAGCCGCCTTCAATAAAAATAATAAAACTGAAAAATCATGTTATAATGCTAGTTAATAGGGGAGATTTACGTTGCGATTTCACATCCTGTCATCTCCTGTAACGAGAAAATAACAAAACAAAAAAAAAACTCGCATTAGGTTCTCCTGTCAGAGAAGAATGCCAATTTTTGTCTTTAAACATTTACACTTCAATTCTTGCCCACCCGTTCTTTTCAAGTGCGCTGCTCAAGCATTCAGCGCTTTGCCTGCTTCCCCCATTATCTATCCACTCAGCCAAGATTATATACATCAATTGGGAGATGATAAATGAAGCGCAAAGACAGGTCACATTACTGTGAAAATCCCCTCCTACAGGTGGTGAGCAAAGGAGAGATTCTCACAGAGGGATGACAAACTTAATTCGCTCTGCATGTCCCGTTCTGCCCAAGGGGATGATTCACCACATATCTCTGCCATCCACGGCGTAGATGGGCTCATCAAGAGAGCGCACAAACCCAAGCAGGTGCTTTTGCTTTTTACCGGGTGGGGTGGGATGACTCCTTTGCACCAAGAAGCCATCAATACTTAGCCATTAAAACAAGGAATGAGCGCATCAGAGTAAAAGCCTCATGGAAACACAGCCCCAAGAGGCCCTACTTGTCTAAGGACGCAATTCAACTATCTGATCTCTTCTGTAAAAACATTTGAAATGCTCAGGCAAAAACAATGCCCTGCAATGGGCAAAAACAATGCTTTACAATGGGCAGAAACAATGCCCAGGGGCAGCAGTTCAGCAGCTCATCAGCCTGTGTTGACCAGTTGTTAACGGTGAAATCCAGATGTGGCTCCGAGCTGGGCTATCAGAGAGGGGGACGGGTGGACAGGGCTGAAAACAGAGTTTTCTCCATCGTTGCTACTCCTTGCAAAACACAAATCCATAGAAAAACAACTTTAGTAAACCTATGCCTCATGGATTCTTTTTTTAAACACTTAAAGAGGACAAAAATAAAATGGTTCCGTTGTAGGCCTGAGGCGGTGGAGGAACCAAGCGCAGATCGCTGCTCACACCCTGTTTGTGGACAGTGAGAAATAAATACGAAGTGCGAATATAGAGCACAGCAGCTGCTCCGCGCGCGGCTCCCGGTGCGGATGAGCAACAGGATCCCGCCTGGAAGGCGGCCCGCGCTCACCGCGGCTGCAAGTGTCCAAGAGTGGATGACGAGGAAGAGGAGCGTGGCTTCGGCTGCCCCAGCGCCAGCCCAACGCCCCGCTTCCTCCTGCTCCCAGGCCGGAGGATTTCCGGAGCCCGAGATGCAGTTTGTTCACCGGGCAGCTCACTGGGCATTCACCACGTCCCTGCGGGAAGGAGGGCTCCGAGCGGGAAAGGCCTCCGCTCTCCATGCTGCCGCCTCGCTCAAGGCCGGACAGCCTTCGGGAACGGCCTCGCTGAGTCACCCCCTTCCCAAAGGGCTGGAATTCAGCGGGAGCCAGGCTGGGCGGCTGCGCATCCTCGCCGCTCTCCCCTGGGCCTTTTCCGGTTTTCCCTTGTCCTCTCGGAGCGGCAGGAAGTGCGGCCGCACGCAGCCCTGCGAGGCGGCATCGGCACCGCGCTCCCCTCCTGCTCCACGGCCCTTTTTTGCCTTATTTCTTTTTCCCCCTGTAATTTCCTCTGCTTTTCCAATAACTGCCCACTGCGCCAGCCTTCACACAGACCACACACAAAATAAAAGCGCTCTCAGCGGATGTCCGTATCTAATGTGTGTTTTAAGCAAGTTCCGCCCGGCCAAATGCTATCTTTATTGCCTGGTACACTTGCGGCCCATGTTTTGAGAGCCCTGTCCATGAACGTGCCTTTGCTTACATGTTTGGATTTTGTTTTAATCTTAATTTTCATTTTGCGGCACAACAATGATAGTAACAAAATTCTTCAGCGCTGACATCCCAGCGCGTGCCCCCAATCTTATCGTACTTCCAACGCGGTTGCGGTTTGCGATTAACACGGAATTATTTGTAAATCCCCGGAGCATGGCTCAAACATTCGCTCTTCCCTCAACTTCTGCTCCACACAGAGCAACAGGGAAGGGGGAAAAAAAAGAAAAAAATCGAGAACAAGAAAACCAGGGATCCTGCACAACAACGCTTGCTTTCCAAGCAATTAATTCCAAGTGACCTAGTAAACACTTTGCTTCAAACTACTCGCGGTGAAATTTTACTTGGGAGGTACTGAGCCAACAGCCATTTTACTTCCTAAATCCGAAGGAGAAGGCAACGAGGCCGCGGAAGGATGTGCCTTCGCGCAGCCTCGCTCCGCGAGCCGTTTGCTGCGGTTCGGCGGCGCCGGGCCGCCGTTAATCGCGTTAAATAGGCCGGGGTTATCATTTAGGTTCGCGTTTTCCACCCAGGAAAATATCTGTTTTTTCTGGGCCCTTCCCCGCGGCGCGCGGCGGGCACCCGGGCGCGCCGGCGAGCGGCGCCCTCCCCGCATTCCTGCGGAAGCGACGCGGCGGCCCTTTCTCGTGACACAGGAATCGCGAGGCCAGTTTCGAGGAAGGAGTTTCAGGATTGCACAAGGGGGCCCCCGCGCCGATCAGAGGGCGCGTTTCAGGCGGCAGGGGTGGGACCGGCGCGCCGCCCGGGCAAAGGCCCCGGGCCGCCGAGACAAATAGCGAGGTAGATGCGTGTGTGCGGGCACACGCGGGTGTGCGTGCGCGTATAAGTAAGCCGCGGCGTGCCCGGGAGCGGCCGCGGCGCGTGCTCGCAGCACACTCTGCTGGCTGCCGCCGAGACGCCCGCAAGGACGGAGGACACGCGAGGAGCGGCCGGCGCCGGAGCGAGCGGCCGCGGCG
>JAUBNY010001106.1:1446786-1479637 GCA_032275445.1 Crypturellus soui | reverse complement strand
GGCCGCGCGCTGGGGGCGCTCGCGCGGGGCCCCCCGCGGGCCGCAGGGCTGCGCGGCCCGGCGCTGCTGCAGCACCAGTGCCCCCTCTTGGCCAGGCGGCGGGAAGGGAGAGCAGCGCGGCCCTCCCGAGCGGCGGCTGCCGCCCGCAGCGAGCAGGGCAGAGCGCTGTGCATTGGCGGTTGCCGTGGACTTTGATTTTCGGTGGAGATAAGCAGCTGTACTTCCTGGATGGCAATTGCTGGCTTTTACTGTTTGGCAGATTGTTGCAGCCTGTTCAGGTGATAAAAGTACACAGGATGGCATAAAATTAATTTCATTTGCTAATAGCACAGCTACGGTTATGCAAACTTTATTTCTTTCATGGAGCGTCTGATAAAATTTACAGTATCTTAGTATTTAAGATGATTATTTTATGACTGTTGCTTTCTGCCTGCACTCCTGGCATTTAGAAACAAGTGCTCTGGGTAGTTAATTTGTTTCTGGGATTGGGAAGCGTATGGAGCGTGTGGATCATCTCGCTCAGTGATCTGACCTGTCTCACTTTGCACACAGTATTTCCCTGACCATGTGGCAGCCTGTGCTTTAATCCTGGGAATTATATCTGAGTTGGATGAGTAGGCTAGAGATTATGAGATACTCATAATCTAGGTTTCAGTTATCCTCTCTTGCAAGAAAACAAAAATCAAAAGAAGGAAAACTCTTAGGAATAACAAAAGTCTTAGCTTGTTTTTTCTCTATGCAAAATGCTCAGCATTTTCTAACTTAATTTCAGTAAACCAGCTAGGAATTCAGCAGCAGTTCAAGAATTCATAAACTTGCTTGTATACATAAAAACAAAGCAGATATAGATAGATAGATAGATAGATAGATAGATAGATAGATAGATAGATAGATAGATAGATGGATGGATGAAGGCTGCCAATATTTCAGGAATTTTAAGGAAAATGCTTGGGGACTTAGGTGCTAATAATACATGGCTTTCAGTTACAGCTTTCTGACTATTGTTTTACATGTTCCAGAGATGCTGAAGATAAACATAAGCTTATAACGAGGACAGAAGCAAAAGAAGAGTATCTCCTTAAAGACTGTGACTTAGACAAGAGAGAACCAGTGCTCAGATTTATTCTGAAGAAAAACCCTCATAATTCACGGTGGGGTGACATGAAACTTTATTTAAAACTACAGGTATAGAAACTGTTAGCGTTTTTAAGACTCCTTTTTACCTTCTGTGACTTTGGTTGTATATCATTTTGGTTCTGAGTTCTGAATCACTGGGACAAAGCTAAGTACGTTGCCCTTTTACCACAGCAAACTTGTAATTGCTGCTGCTTGTACAAATATTCATGTAAAAGTAGTTATGGGCAGTTTGTGAAGGTGCCCTGTTTGAGTGTCTTACGGACTTGTGTGGCCTAAAATCCCGGTGGGTCCCCCTGTTTGCTCATGAAGTTGGCGCTGCAGCTGCTGCTGCTCATGGCCCTCCCGTTGTGGCTCAGGGCCTCGTGTCCCCCGCTCTGCTCTCACAGAAAGGGCAGCAAGATTCTCCCTGTCTTGTGGGAATGTTTCTTAAGAATTTGAATGTGCACAGAAATAGAGTTTGCTTTGATGAGTAAAGTATATCTAGCTGATGAAAAATGACTGTTTAAAAAGTGATCTTTTACTGCGGAAGGAACATTGTTGTTTGCAGATTGAGAGCAAAGAGGTAGAGATGGGAGGCGCAGGCAAGATTCTTGTAGGGGTGATTTATTTTGTATACATGTAGGGAAAAGCTAAATGTGAGAGTTGTTAGCATATTTTATCACTAATATGTGTTTATCACCAGGGAAGAAATATGTGTATGTCCATCCTGCAGGTGATCAAGCGTTCTTTGGAAGTCTGGGGTAGCGAAGAGTCTTTGCAAGAAGCAAAGGAGCTGCGCCGCAACAACAGAGAGAAGATGAAGCAGAAGAAGTTTGATAAGAAAGTTAAAGGTAACCTGTTTAACTAACTTCTGCGTTGCAGTATGCAAAACAGCATCCGCCTCTGCTTGGGCTTGTTTCTGCGTCCGATTAACGCGGCTGGAAAACAGGTTTCCAGCGTGGCAAGATGGAGGTTTCCCAGAGCTGCCTGGTAAAGCCGGGAGCAGCAGCCTGGCCTGACCTCACAGCTGACCCAGTTTGAGCAAAGGGTTGGACTGAAGAGCTGAGGTCTCTTCCGGACTGAATTTATCCTATTATCCTATGCAGATCATGTAAGCAACAGAAATGAATTATGACATGTCTTTTTTTTTTTATTATTATTGTGACTCCTTGTATGACCCAGGATGTACCGTAACTTGCCTCTCTTCTGGGCTTAAGGAGAACATACATTTTATGGGAGTGTTACAAGTCTCATGCATGCAGTTGCGTAGGTGGGTTCACTGTAAAGGAAGGCAGAAAATGGCTTTTCCCACCATGTTGTTAAGAATCTTCCCTGCAGCTGCTGTTTTGATTGGCCATGATCTTTTTTTTGGGGGGAGGTAACTAAATTAAAGCTTAGGGAAATTTTTACTGGATAGAACTCTCAAAAAAGACTTCCAGAACAGGCTAGTCACTTTAGAAATCTTGTGATTTTGTTTTGCTCCAAGAACTGAGCATGGGTTTCAGGTTTTCAGCCCCAGCTGGATGGAGCAATTCTGTGTGGCAGGACCTGGGGCTGAGCCGGTCTGGGCGGTCGCCCCGGTGGGGGTTCTGCACCCCAGGGTCACTGCAGAGCTGGCCAAGTGCAGCACAGGCCTCGGCAGGACCAGGCATTCCCAGCGGGAATGACGCGGCTGGAAGTGCTGCACCCTCCTGTTCATTTGCATGCTCGACGCCAGCGTGCGGGTTCCGGAAAAACGTGCCTGTCTGGTGCAACTTCTCTGCAGTGCTGGGGCGGTAACTCACAGGGCTGGGCCTGAGGCTCGCTGGGCTTTGCCAGAGCCACATGCTGACGTGAAGGAAAAAACGTTTTCTTGGTTGTGTAAAAAAAGGCCATTAAGGTGTTTTTTGCAATGCTTTGGTCCAGGTTTTCCTCCTAATTCCAGCTGATGCTTATAAGATACCTTTGAGTGGCATTCTGTGGGCAGTGGGCACCTCCTGCTTACTTCAGATTATTTTATTTTTTTTCCTGTGCTGTGTCATGCCAGAGAATTTCCTGTCAATTAAAATAATATGAACAAGGTGAAGTTAAGACTGCAGGGAAAATCAAAATTTGTTCTTGCCAGAGCGGCGCCTTCCCCTAAACTTACAGAGGATGGGCAGTAAGCAGATGCTCATCTGACTCCCCTCGAAGGTGGTGGGCTTGGCTCTCAGCAACAGGCACGTCAAAATCATCAAAAAAAAACTTTTTTAATGTTTCCCTTCAGAACTTCGCCGTGCGGTAAGGAGCAGTTTGTGGAAGAAAGAGACTACTATCCACGAACATGATTATGGACCAGAAGAAAACATTGAGGAAGATATGTATAAAAAAATATGTACTATATGTGGCCATGAATTAACTTATGAGAAGATGTAGTATAATCATGTTTTTTTTTAAAAATTCATTGTGTCTTTTTAATGATATTCTGTATTAAAGTCAAATAAACTCTGATTGTGAACAAACTGTTTCCGAATTGCATGCAAAAGAAGTGGTCCTCAGCCGTAAGGAGCTTTGTGCCTAAAAAATAAGCTTTGGCTCTTTAAATTGGATTTTAGGAATATAGCATATGCCTTTTAAAGAAATTGCTGTGGCCTATAGGCGGAGCTGGCATCCTGCTATGTCACAGGATGATGAAATCGGGAGGTGAAGGGCTGAGCCGCCGCGTGGGGTGCGGGAGGAGGAAGGCTCCATCTTGCCCCAGCCCCGAGGAGTTGCCGGGTCAGGCACCAGCACCTGCCCCAGGCTACCAGACACCCATGGGCCGAGTCTCCTGCTTGGGGGGAAGCCCGTCCTGGCGCAGGGGGTTCCCTCAGGCAAGGAAGGTCTCCGCGTGCTCAGGGCCCAGCTTAGCACCAGTTACCAGCAGCGGAGGGGGCGAGCACGCTGTGGGCAAGGTTTGGATGAGGGCCCGGGGGTGCCTTCTCTGTGTGCCACAGCACAGAGGCCTTCATGCAGGGAGAGAAGGCAAGGTGACCTCCACGCACACCCATTCGCACATAAGGTGACTCCCCAATACAGGAGAGACAAATAATATATTTTTATCCTTGCCTCAGTGGCTGGCTTTAGTAGAGTCGAATTAGTTTCTGATTCAAGTTTTGCAGTGTTGCAACCGTCCTTGCTCTTAGGTAAAAACGTGTTGTGGCAAGCGGGCGATAAAAGCACTGGAGCAGAGGGCACTGAATCCCGCTGCCAGCGCCTGTAGGGAGGGCAGCCAAGCCCCGCGGGAGCTGGGTGCAGACCCCATCCCTAGGGAGATCCCGCGTGCGGAGCCGCTGCCACCCGCTGCTCCCTGCACAAAGAGCCTGCCCGCGCGGGCCCGCACCACGTGGACGCAGCGGTGGGACTGGCGCCAGGGAGCCTGCGCCGCTGCGGGCCCCAGCGCTGCCCGCGCACGCGGTGCCGGCCGCGCCACGCAGCGCCCCGCTGCAGCGGAGCCGGGGAGCGCGGGATGAGCTCACGGCACGCGGAGGCGGCCGCTCCCGTGCGGAGGCTGCGTGAGCACCAGAGCCACCCCCCGGCCCTGCACCAGGGAGGACAAACACAGACTGCTTCACCTTCATTTATTTGTGTCTTTAATTGTGCATTTTTTTTTTCCAAGCCACATTTCCACAGCATCTTTACACAGCACCTCGTGCTGCGGCAGTTCCACATTCCTCCATTTCACAGCTCGCACCATTCCACGACTCTCTCTGTCTTGGAGATCCAACCAGTTTTCCCCTCACCTCAGGTGCCAGGCTGCCTCCGGAGGGGCTCTAATCCCAGCTCCTCACCCCACATCATTCTTTTTGAAAGACGAGAGAGCTTGGTTTTAAGTGACAGAAAGAAGATTATGCTGTCTGTGCTCAGGTATTTGTTTGTATCCCCAGCCCCACTATTTGTATCCCCAGCCCCACTATTTGTATCCCCTATTTGTAAAGTACAGTAAAGGCTCAGAAGAAGTCGGAGCTCTGCAAGTTTCAGGGCATTATCAATTTTACAGAGAACATATTCAACTTCATCTGATTCACACCCACCAGAGCCAGAAGCCCCTATCAATCCCACCTGGGGAAAAAAAAAGGCTAAAGTATCTACTAAAACTTTGTACAGCATTAAGTGTTAAAAAAAAAAAAAAAAAGAGGAAAATATGATTACTCAAGAACATTAACAGATTTGAAAAATTTGCACATGACTAACAAAAACCCCACATAAACCTACAAAGATGTAGAAGGTATATCCAAAAAATGGGGGGATTTGTCAAATCAGAGGATAAGCAGAGAAAGCAGAAATAACACGTCTACAGGGATATACTCGCTTGTCACAGGGCACACAACAGGCTATATCAGCACACAAAGTAGAAAAAAAAAAATTGTCCCCTGTGCTTTATTAAGGTCAATTGCTTAATGTAGGGATGAAATGTATTCCTAGGTACAGAACTTGGAACAGGAACTTGTACAGGAACGAAAGTTCATCATTTTCAGCGTCCGAAAGTTTTCAGACGCTCCTCTACAAAACAAAGAGATCATCATCAGCTCCAGCGCGCACAGAAGTCACTGTGTGCAGAGCCGAGTGCCTGAGGCAACGTCTCTGCCCTGCATCCCTGCTCGCCATGATACAGACCGCGCTGGTTCTGTTTCTTACAGAAGTAGTATCAAAAAAAATAATTAAAAAAAAACCCAAACAAACAAAAACGAAAAACATCGGACTAAGGTGACTCCATTTTCAGGTTGCACCTCACCCCAGTCAAGGTCTCCTGCAAGGTACCACTTAACTCAGTGCTACAGGGCTCGTCAGAGACACAGGAGCCACACACTCTCTTCACATGAAGTTCATCAAGTTCCTCTACCAGTTGCTGTAATAAGACATCAGACAATACATTTAAAACACACATTTCAATTGTATTACATCCACGTGCCTTCAAAGCGTGAAAGTCTAGTTGTTTTGGCAACATCAGACCCCTGTGATCTAGACTACTTTGAAAGCTTTACTCCGTTTTTCATGTGGCCCCAGTTACGGTGCTTCCCACACTGCTCACGAGAAGCTGCATTTCCCTGCACGCTCTCAAGTTCCTGTGTCCTCCTTCACACTTCTGCGATTCCTTTGCTTTAAGGGACACGTAGAGGTAACCAATTCTATATTTTTTTGCCTATTTTTTTATTTTATATAAACAGGGGAAAAAAACAAAAATACTAACAAGAATGCAAGATTCAAACCAAATGAAAGGACAGCTTAAAAGAATTCGCACATTACTTCACGTCAATCCTCTACCAGTCATAGCTAATAAGGCTTACGATGCTTACAGAGTTGCTGTTGGTTAGAGTACTGCATTGTTTTATATAGGAGCACATTTCTAATGAAAAAAAAAAATTCCTTTCCCAGGTCAAGTCTTCCTATAAAAAAAATAATAATAATCGTCATTGAAGTCCTGCAGGCGAGACTCAGCGCACGCACAATCCTCAGGCCTGCAGAGCACAGAACTGCTGAAACACAGCCAGGATGTGATGGTCCAGCTCCGCCGTGAACAGGAGGTTCTCCAGGGTCACCATGTACTGCTGGATTATCTGGTGGTGCTGGTAGATCGGGAAGAGAAAGACAACGAGACTTTAGTGTTTTCGTTCAGCTTTACGCACACGCAAACATGAGAGACACAAGCACTGAAGTCAGGACAGGTACGCAGCACGCGCCAACATGGACATGTTACTTCCACAACAGACAGGAATGGCGTGATCCCGAGTCACCACGAATTGCAAGAGGGAAGTGTGTGTGGAAACCCTGTTTTCAGGAATTCTGGAAAAAACCCTGTTTTCTACACAGAAAGAGCAGCGAAGCCTTGGAACAGGCTGCCCAGAGAGGTGTTGGGGTCACCATCCCTGGGGTGGTGGACACCTGGGGGACGTGGATTAGCAGGAATGGGGCGACGGGCTTAATGGTTGGGCTCAATCTTGAAGGTCTTTTCCAACCATAATTATTCTGTGAGCCTCGGAGCACTGCGCTCTCTGTGGTCGTTCATTCCTGATCCTGAACTGCATGCAGGATGCTGTGCACAGGGGAACAGCAAGGATATCACAGGCAACCCATGACACTTGCTTTCATGTCACCTCCATGACCAGGAAGAGTTCACCCATGGCACCCACGTACCACCCGCCAAGCAGCGTCCCATCTTCCAGCATATTTTACATTCCCATCACTTCTGTAACCATCTATTATTCAGCCACTTGATATCAGGTTTAGTATAAAGCCAAGAATTCCAAAGTAAAGTTTAAAGTCTTTTTATGCATCTTATTTAAGGGCTCTTGCAGCATTTTTAGCCACTTAATAGTATCTATTTTAGTGTTTTTGTTGGCTCAATACTCCGCCATGTAACACAGTTACACAGTCTAAGCTTAACTTTAAGCAAAGCTTAACTGAATTTATAAACACATCTTAGCATCTTCTTGATGGATATTGGTAGCACAGGAAGTACCTGAGGCCCCTATACCCTAGAGCCTGAGTCTATAGCAGGGACAGGCCCCGAAGGGTATCCCTAACCACCACAGTTAGTCCTCTGAGCAGTGCCGGGGTGGCTCTCACTGCTATTCGCACGGAGTGCATGGGTCTTGAGTCCCGAAAGCTTTTCTATGCCACACGGTCTTCTAAACAGAGAAGCGGAACTCACCTGGAGGAAGATTTGCTGCAACCTCTCTATACAGCTCTTGTACCAAGGGGTAAATACATCAATTCCACCAGTTTCACACCGCACTAAGTGCTCAGTTAACAGCATAATGAAGCGCTGAAGAACAACAGGAAAAACATCGATTCAGTCTTATCAAACAAAAACACGTTCCTAACCTCAGACAAGATAGAATACAGGGGAAAGAGGCTCTGAACAGCAGCGTCCGGGATAATTAGTGACCCGCAGGACACTGGATGTGGCAACCACCCGCTACCAGATCATTTTGTGCCTCTTCAACAGCTGCATGATGGCAGAAACCTCCTCTATGCTTCAACCTGAACAAACTCTGCTCTGCAGAGCCCACAGCCCTTCCAGGGGGGTATCTGAACTGACTCTTCCCACAATAAGCATTTTGGTCCCTCCTCACGTCATCATCCAGAGCAGATTCCCAACATAAAAATGATGCTGTAGGTTTAAGCTTACAACACAGCATACAGGCGAGGCCTTGTAGGCCATCGTTACCTGGAATATGACGAGGAAGAGATTCTTCTGCTCACTCTGGGCGGACTCGACCTTCTCCTGCAGCCGCTCGATCTGCTCCTCCAGCGGCCCGTCCTCCCGGTCGCTGCTGCGGTCGTCATCATCATCGTCGTCATCGCTGTCTCGCTGCGAGAGAGGGGACACGTGGTGACCCAGCGAGACCCGCGGAGGTTATGGGGCAGGCAGGAGGGAAAAGCAAAACGCACCCTTGTGCCAGGGGCCACACGTGTGCAAAGTGCCCTGCTGCAGGGCTGGTAAGTGACACTTGCGGGAATCAGCAAGTACGAACGCTGTGCTGGGGCTCGCAGGGATGTGGGGGGTCACCACAGGAGGGAGGGAGGACGTGGCAGGCCAGGGCGCTAAAGCGAGGGCCTCCTACGCTCTGCGTCTAAGGGGATGCTCTCCAACTAGATGGGAGCAGGACGCAGCCAGTTCAATAGTGAGGAAAATACTCCTTTGTCATTGCCTTAAATTTAGCAACAAACAGTGCCAGACCTGCAATCTCATGAAGCTGCCCACAATACAAGAGTAATGGGATACAGCAGGAAAGGCACATTCAACTATAAATATTGCTCGAGTCTCTTCAGGTTATTTCTATGCAAAAATATTACAAAATAACAGCTAAAATGTTCAGATATTTGTAAAATGAGGGTGTGCAGTTATAAAATATACAGGGCTACGCATTAATACATCCACTGCAAGGAAAGAAAACTGGCACTTAAGGGAGCCTGTGCAGCTCTGAATTAGTGCAGAAGTGCCAGGAAAGCACTTTGCCTCACAGAAATATCCAGGTCCCCAATGATCGCAGGCATTTTCCATCTGCAGATCAATGCAGACTGAAGATGCAAGCAACGATGATGGCTGCTGCCGGGAATGTAGGAAAACAAGATGGAGCTGGGATGAACAGACACTGGGAAATGGTGAAGCCTATAGACCTGCCAGGATCCTCACAGAAGTAATGACTTGGGCAGGTTCTTCCAAAAAAACAACGGCTTACGCATCACATTGTGCCAAATTAAGACATTACCTTGGGCAAGAATTTTGTGTAAGGATTTTTTTTATGCATAAATATGTATTTATATTTACATATGCACAAGGGCATTCTGTCCTCTCTGTGGCCTGTAGCGCATTTATAAGCTGGCTTCGTTCTATCAGGGTTGAGTATTATGATCAGCAAAGGCACTGTGGACCCAGCAGCTACCCCAGGAGACACAGCCCACACCATATTTTACTGCCCTACTTGGGACATCTCAACACAGTGGCTGTCTGACAGTCACTGTGCTGTATACAATAACCCAGACCATGCAAACGTATTAAAAATAGAATAAGGAAGGAAAAAAAGATGCCCATATCAGAATGCAACAATCTAAGGATGGTGACAGCTACTTTCTTGACAAATCACTGTTCCTGTGCACTTTTCCACATAATCTAAGCCAGCACTCTTTAAAAAGAAGCACGTACAATGAATTCATAAATACGCTGTAATGCTTCCTATTGGCATTTAATAAGGTAGCTAGAACTTATATTGGAATAGAAATTTGCGAGGCAATGCTTGAACCCAGCAAGAACACCTCAACACCTTTAAAGACTTGACTGAATTGACTTCAGCAGCCTTTACAAAGGTGCATGGAGAACGCGCACTCAGTTTTTGGTGTTAGTGCTACGGATGACCACATATCTGCAGACATGCTTCCTGACAAGCATACTGATTTTGTCCCTTCCCAGAACTGTTTCTGACAGCATGCAGATTTATATAGCTTAGCCTAAAATACTAAGAATTACAATCAAATTGCTCACTCTCTTGTGCTGCCGTGCCAGTCTTGCCTTGGTCTCCTCCAGTTCTTTGTGAATCTTCAGAACATGCTTGTTCATTTTACGAATCGTGGAATGTAATATTTCCCAAATATAAAACCTAGGAGAAGCACAAGACTCACAAGAGTAAATAACACACTGTTCCAACACACCAAGCATTCTGCCATTTAACATCTTTAAATTCTTATCCAAATGACCATAAACAACATGATTTTTCACTGCGGTATGTTAAAAAACGTACTTTCTTGCATAAAAATGTAACTGGAGGAGTTTACAAAACACTCAACACATACGAAAGCGTTCCTGTAATGTAAGAAAGACCAAGAACCATTTCTTTCCTATTTGTGCACTAAATTTCTTCTAAGCTGGCATTTTAGTGCATATACATACTGCAACACTGCCTACATCAAACTGGCTTTTCTGACTACACTTCTCCCTCTTCAGGACGTGTTGCACGTTGCATTGAGGGTGATGCAAGATACGTCCCCTAACCACAGGGCAAGACTTCACTAAGCCAGCAGCTACACAACACAGACTACAGTCCTTATCTAGGAATGGCATCCAGTGTTATTCTACCCCAGCACACTTAGGGGCTACCTGGAAAACGCCCTGCTCATGAATCCTTGCATTCCCCTGTGATTTCATAAACCTATTTGGACAACAAAACACTGAAGTACTATTTTGTAGAAGAAACAAAAAGGTTAACTGTACCCTTCTCTTCCACTACTTAGCTTTCATAGAAGAAACTGCATACTGGCCACTTAAAATTTATAGACATAAAAAAGTTCACACATATTACCTAGTAAAATCGTGTGCAAGCTCTGAAGAAAAGATCCAGTTTGCTACTGCAGCGCAATCAACGATTTGTGTTCGAATCATCTTGTCCACAAGCACAGCAATCATCTATATTTTGGGAAAGAAAAAGATATTTCCATCAAAATAAAAATGTGCCTTGCTGTATCATGCAGTCTGTGTAAATGCTCTAGCCTCAGATGCACTGGATGATCCTTCGTTGTAACAGTACAATTCTGCATTAGCACCAGAACAAGCAGAGGACACTTGTAGTTAGTTTAGCTTCAGTTTACTCAGATTAACAGAGCTATTAATTTTACAAAGCACACCTTCACATTTTGTTGAACAGCTTCTTCATGAGAGTGGATCCTTCTTCAGTAGTACATGTACTTCCACCACTCTCAAAGATAAAGGGATCACAGAAGTCAGTCCCAGGTATCGACATCAGGGGAGCCAACCAGGACATATTCACACATCCACAAGTGAAGAGCAACCACTCTCCTCCTCCTCTTACACTGCAACAGCCTCCAAGAGTAACAAGCTCTTCCTGCAGGACCTCTTCATTTTAGGATCACTATCACTGTACACTCAATGGAAGCACTTACTTACAATGGCCTTGCCAGAACTCTGGGGGGTTTGTGAGTATCAAGCAGGCAAACACAGAAATCAAATATTGACTTAAAGCAGTTCCAAACTATTCAGAACAAAGGATTTATCTTACTCATGTACCTGATTGTCACAATATCAAAGAACTACAAACTGTAATGTATTTATTCTCACAACCACCCATTCTCCAATGAGGATGGGTAACAAAGCTCCCTTGAGAGGAGAAAATTGAAGTCACTGAATGAATCACACAGGAGACTCAGGACTCATCTTCCAAGCCCCAGGGTAGCATCTATACCCTATTTGTCTTTCTGCAGTGCCAAGAGGGATCTACAATTACTCAGTCTGATCTTCCATGTAATGCAGGCCTACAATTTTGGGAAATATCCCACTTCAGTGTTTCTCTATCTCAGGGTTTCTCTTCAGAAATCTCCACCATAACCTCACTAAACATTCCCTACAACAGACATCATTCAGTAACAAAGCCTTGCAAAAATACTGCTGATTCTCAGCCAGCTAGGAAGACACATTTCCATCTACAGGTAAAGTGGATTATAGGCACTAAAGAATTGGTAACCATAAGGAAACAGACACAGTGCAGGTGTCTTGCTGTCTGCGCACCATCTCTTCTGTGCGCCAGAGAGATTGTAAAGAGGAGGAGAACACAAGGTTTCATCAGAAGCCTATAGGCTGAACTGGAATGCACTCATGAACGCAAAATCTAAGTTCCACAAATTAAGCAACAGACCTTCCTTAATTTACCATTTGACATTTTTAATACAATTTTGGTATGTTCATTAAAGTCTAATATGACTATTCAGTCTGCATTTGAAACTCCATCTCATTTTGGTCACGCTGCGATACAGAGGAATAAAGAAGAAGAGTTTATGGATATTAGGTTCTAATAATAATTTTTTTTCCTCTAATCCAGTTAAGTGACAAAACTAGAAGTAGGTCAGACTAACCATCACATTTTGAAGGTCAATATTCCGGAAGTTTTATGTGTTAAGAAAACAAAACACTTTTTGTTCTTTTCTATAGATTTCATAAAGTAGAACTAAGATTTTATTTGTATTTTAGTCACCCAGAAAACTTGTTCTGGCTTTAGACTACTAAGTGCTTTTACTAAAAGTGGAGAAGGGACCTTCGGTCCAGAAGCATTGACTGTACAGTGTTTTCAGTGAGACCAAATCTGGAAGAGTGGCTTAATGTAAGGAAATCTAGTGCAAGTTTCTTATACAATTCCATTAATAGAAAAAAATGGCAGCTAATGGAAGCTACAACCACTGTGAAAAAACAGAACAGCTTAACAATCAAGGCAACTTTCATAGTCTTTCGGGGTATTATTTCCTCTGGCTCAAGAGTGAACTTAATCACTGCATTATCAGATTGATCTGTTTTGAACAATAACTGGCTGCAGCTCTAGCCATGCTGCCCAAGCAGCAGAATTCCGGCACGTTTTAATGCACAGCTTTCGCCATCAACCAAAAAGAAAGTCAACCCTCTCAAAAAAGAGAGAGAGGAAAAAAAAAAAATCAAGTTTCTTCATTTGTAAGAGCGCAGTTGGCTTTTGTGTTACATTTACATCTTGGAATATACAAAGAGTTGCTCTAGCATTCCAGTTTTGAACAGAAACAGGTTTTCAGCAGAATTTCCTCTTTTAAGCCAAACATAGCACAAAGCCAAGAGTCAAAATGACAACCGTTGTGCTTCTACACTAAACTTTGAGAGGGGGAAAAAAGAAGAGGCTGTACTAATGAAGAATATGTATTATGCCCAGTCTTCATTTTATGCACTACAATGCTAAAGTAAATATAATTTGAATTCTCCTTCAAATAAGAGCAGTGTACAGACAACATATTTTTGAAGTAGAAAAAAAGCAACTTTTCTTTTTTATTTTTAAACTTTGCATGACCTTTGAGGATTTGAAACCCAAAACGGTATGTGCTGTTTGCCCCTCTTACCTGTGGATGATTTTTCCAAACTTCATATACAACCCTCAGGACATGGAGTTTCCCCTCATCACTTTCAGCAAGTGTTTTGAAGACTTCATGGAACCTTTCATCAGATTAAAGCAGTCAGTGAAAGGGGTTGTCATCAGGTCAAAAAAAAGAAATAATCAGTAGATGCAAGGCAAACAGTTTAGAATGGCTAAGAGAAGTCTTGGGACTACTTGCAGCAATTCTTAGACAACTACCTGTGAAGACCATAGCTGACCTGAGTTAAAAATGCTACAGTAGACATGACAGCTCCTAAGAGCAACCTAAATCTTATGGCAAATTTGCTCCCTGAAGCTGGGCTACCTTTCCTCTTACTTTGAAAGGTTGGAGACACTGTCATGCTTGGAGAGCTTATCTATACGCAGCAGAATTTATTTTCCTTTGAACCTTAGACTTTGCTCTCGCTATGGCTTTCTGTAGCTTTAGAGAGTTGCCCAATGTACCCTTACTGAGGGAAAGGCCGCTAGAACCTCTATTTTAGCAAAATATGCTGACTGCTATTAGCCACTCACACCCCAGCATAGTGTAAGTTAACTATGAAACGGAGGGGCTCTTTTCAATATCTGGTGGCTACCACTGTCGGTGTGCAGCAGGGACAGTATCACAGCTCCCTGCCTCTTGTACTCTTAACTGTGGACTATCTGCTACTTGTTACAAACACTGCCTCTACAAAATTACAAAATCAGGTTTTTGTAATGGTTTTAAAAATTTCTCTACGTGCACTTAAAAATAAGTCATTAACATGCATGTGAGTGCCTCCTATATACTGAGAAACCTTAGGAGCATTTCCCAAGTACATACTAGCAAAATGAGATGAAATAACTTACTTCTAATAATTAGAAGTAAATCTTCAAAAGTTAAAGCATGTTTTTTAAGAGATGTACTTCAAAATATATTGGAGTGTATTTTATTTTGCTTTGATAGATGAAGTTTATAGCATGCTGCTTTAAAGATTTCATGTTTTTTTTCTTCCTGTGCTTACTTATTTTTTTTTTTTTTTGAGTCCTATTGGTAGTATGAAATGTTGCAATGGGAGCTTTCCAGACATTTTGATGTAAGAAGATACATCTGTTCCTTAAAACATTCAGCAAATGAGTAGTTTTAAAACTGATTCATTTGCCAAACTGTCCTAACTTGTTGATTTAAAAACTGCCATTAAAAGGATGTAATACCTATTTCCAAATGTAATCCAGATACTGATAATATTTCTCAGCACATGATATTTCTCAAAACAGTGCAGTATCATCTCCAAAGAACCATAATATACTATATTCCTCAGAAAACTTACTTGGAAAGCTACTTGGGTCAAGAGCACAGATGCGCAAACATGAGCAGAACTGATCTAACTGTTCTTACCTGAAAGGTTCCTAAAACATGCAGAAGCTGTGCCTGAATACACACAGCTTGTCTTTGACATATTCTGTTAACTTCATTCACCTATGGAGCCTAGCCTTTACACTACTGTTACTTTGGTAAAAAGTGTTGCTAGTTCCCCCAAAACATATCACTGTATAGTATTGTGGAGCACCTAAAATATGGCTTGAAGACTGTGGTTCAGTTCTTTTACCAAATATTTCACTCCCAGAATTGAACAGTTCCACAAGCCCTAAAACACACATACTGCACTTACTTGGCCAGGGCACTGAAGGAGTGGCTGAAAGACTTTGCAGCTAGATGAAGCAGAGTCTGAACAAAAACTTCTATTTTCAGAGGGTTGAAGGTAAATCCTTCATCTGCAAGTTCAGTTGAAACAGTAAATACTTAAAATAGAGATGGTGAGCTAAACTTTCAAAGACAACTTATGGTTTTAACTCATTGCGTAAGAGAGAAAATTTCAGCAATCAAGATTTTGCAATACTGGTCCGGAATTTGCTAAGATTTTCTCAAACCTGCAGATCCTAGTACTCCCATTTTGTCACAGGAAAAATATGGGGAGAGAATTCCAGGTCACTGAAGGAGGCAGCAAATACAGTCATGCTATGATCACATAACATAACTGATGGAGAGCAGTAGGGAGTGAAGGAAAGCTGGAAGCCTGATAGGTCATGAAGCAAGAAGCGTGTGTGAGGGTGGGGAAGGTAAAGATAATTAGGATGGAGAGTTTGGGCAGAGACAAATATGAGTGTGAGAGGTGAATGGTGCTAAGTCCTCTGGACACTGCCATAGGCCTGCTGGTGATGACAGGCAGGAATGAGAACAATCGAAAAAAGATGTTACTGGTTCCCAAGGCAAAAAAAATAATGGGTCATTGTTCTTCTGGCTGCATAACAACCCTTGCAAATAAAACCCAACTATGCAAGTTGTTTTAAAAGATCACTTCTCAAGTTCCTGCTGGCTCACAAGCAGACACAAGCAGGAATTAAGCTTTGTCCGTAGCTGCAAAGTTAAAAAGAACTTGAATGGAGTCCTGTTTTGAGTCTCCACCTACAGGAGAATGAAGCCAGCACACTGGTATCTCCTTTGCCAAGGGACTGCATTGAGGAGAGGAGAGCTCTGATGCGAACCCCAGGGCCCTTGATCTCAGGGCCACGGCTGACAGTACGAACTGGGCTCCAGGCAAGCAGAATGTTAAACTTCATGCTCTGTTGACCACTGCTACACGTTGAGCATCAGGTCTCACCTCCACTAAGGAATACAGGCCTGCTTCTGCATATTATGTGTATGAAGCAAGCCCTGAAACTGTTCCTTCCATTTACTACTAAACTGAAACTGTTAGATGAGAAAGCACACAGCAATTAAACTAGTACCCCGCCAGGAATACAGAGTGACTAGTCAGATGCTGAAGGACTAACAGTCTTGCAATGCTAAACAGCTGAACTCTTACCGTCATCATCATCTTGGTTGGGATTAGGCACATCTTTTAAAATGCTGAAGATTTCATCATTACTGGCCTTATTTTTAATCGCAATTGTTAAACAGAGGGCTACAGTGTACCCAGGAAGAGACCCTAAACAAAAGCAATAAGGACAAAAATGCAGAATGCAAGTAAGAATTTTATATCATTTTTTCTCAGACAGCAAGTATACTTTCCAGCTATGTCTTCTTTTGGAAGAACTGAAGAAAACAAAACCAGACACTATTTGTCTGAAGCTCTGCTCCAGTTTCATCCAATTTCCTAAAAACACAGTACTTCCTTATTTTTCTCACCATATTTGATGATGGTTTTATGATTAGGACCATCTTTGTTCTCAATAAAAAAGTCTTTCTACCTCAACCTTCACATGTTTCACTGCCTCTGCATGCTTCATTAAACCAAGTTTACTGGTAAAACCATTTGCTGTTTTATGAAGTTCAATAAACAAGACCACATTGCATTTCATTATGCTGACTTTGAGTGCAGTATTCTGCCTGAGCAAGGAAAATGGATGATGTTTCCAATTTTGGAACTGACAAGCACTGCAATGCTGATGAGCCAACACCCAGCCACCTCAGTAAGACTGACCTCATATATGTTTTCATTTCATTTTTAAAGTAATCAAGATTACAGTAGAAGATCCAAACTTCAGCTATATTATTTGCTTACACTGAACATTTACCTACATCAAAATGAAGCATATTTATTTCACCTCTACTTTTCATGATGACAAATGACATTACACTCAGTTTTTGTGTTCCCTGGCTCCAAAACACATTTTTCTTCAAAGTGACCTCTCAGTAACTTTAATACTTACTATTGCTTTCATCTCCATATTTGTAAATGCACACGGGATTTGCAGGACTGAGGACAGAAAAGCTTGCAGGAACAATGTCTATTATTCGCTGGTGGTAGGACAGCCTGGAAAAAGGAAGTTTCACAACAATAAAATTGGGAATAACTAACTTCAAAGCTAACTCAAGTCACTGGTTGATTTTCACAGAACAAATATCAAGATGTTTCTTCAGTGAGTACGAGCTATTTAAACTTACTAGAAATAGAGAAAATGAATATTTGAATTCATTGATACTGATGCTTCATCCACAGTGTAATTAAGTTAGCTCCCCAAAATATTAAGAGGCCAGTTGGTAGCACACCCTGTGCAGAAGACTAAGATGCTATGGAGGCAACCAGTGAGATATATTCAAAGCAGAAAAAAGTTTTCACTTCCCAGCTTATTTTACTCTTAGAAATATGTAATTTCATTATTAGATTTTTTACTGAAATACAAATGCATTCTGCCTGTGGCATTTCTGTAGTACAATATTTTCATAGTTCCTGTACCAAATTGCTGAGAAAAAAAAAAAAAAAAAAAGAGAGTGGTTTTTCATGCAGGATGCCGAATTATACAGATTTTTTGAACACTTTGCTGCTTCTCCTATGCCCTTCCAACAACAATCCTAAATTCAGTCCTGGCCATGTGCTCTTGCATTTTTTTTTAAGTCAGTAAAAACTAAGGTCACCAAGAAAAAAATGACAGTATCTGGAAGCAATGATCAAGCTTTGGCTTGACTGCAAGTGGGAAAGAAGCATATCAGAAGTCTTACTTACCGCATGCATTTTTCTAACACCTCTCTGACAAATTTGGGTTTAGGCTTTTCAAGGTCCTGAGTAAGACAGTCAGACCTATCAAAGGACAAAACACAACACCTTTTAGCAAATGGACATGTTCTAATATCTTTTGGTCTT
This sequence comes from Crypturellus soui, assembly GCA_032275445.1. NCBI lineage: Eukaryota > Metazoa > Chordata > Aves > Tinamiformes > Tinamidae > Crypturellus > Crypturellus soui. Next base: position 1,461,522 of record JAUBNY010001106.1, on the reverse strand, counting down.
GGACTGGCAGGTACAACATGTTCATTGTCTACACATAATTAGACTGCTTAAGACTGTTTTATAGCATAGGCAGTTTTAAGATAATGAGGCAGTTTATCACTATTTCCTTACTGGCCATTAGCAATCTTGAAATCTCATCTTTATGCAATATATTTCTGTGTAGCTCTCCTTCCCACCATAATTAAAACACACTCTGGTTGTGGTTAGTCTGTTCTCCCTTTCTTCAGGAAAAAAAAAAGAAAAAAAAATAAAAGCCTTGTGCAATTCCATTGTTTGTTCCTCCCTCGCACTAGTTTTTGAGCTTCTGGATGATTTGAAAAGTACTGCAGGTAAAGAAAAGTCTCAAACAGTTACACTTACAAGCTTTGTAAGACACGTCAGGTTGGGAGAGAGACTACAAAGCACTCCCACCAAAAGGTATCCAGGCAAAGGGAAAAGCAGCCGACTACAGACTGCCATCTGGTCAGTCAATGTGAGTGCATACCAGGATAACGGGAAAGCGCACAGGACCACAGGGGGAAAGCTCAAGGAACTTGAGCAAAGGTGGCAGTGATGTACCATGAACAGTGCTGACTCCTCTCCACAAGGAGAAGGAGGGCACTCTGGCTATGGAACTCATATGGCAATAGGCCGAAGGAGTTGTGACTGTGGAAGGACATAATCCCAGGTGACCTCTTTCCATGTAGGAGACTTGCATACTGGATGGACATAAGCATCCAGCATGGTCCCTGGAATGCAAAGCTTTGGGGAAGCTGTGGTTATACGCTGAGGGAGTCCAAGAAGCTCCTGCTAGAGGTACAAGGCATAAGAACAGATGGCAGGGCCAGGTCCACTGGGATTTAGGGTGCAGGGATTTTGCAACGTGTCAGTGAGGAAACAGAAACAGCTCATAAGGTTACAAAGGTGACTTATAATGAAAGTTCTGGGTTGGAGGAGAGCAACAATACACAATGAACACAGGAACTGAAGGGAGGAAGAATCAAGGCAATTCATTAAAGGTAAGTTAGGGATCTGTCTTGGAAGTTTTTAACAGAAAAAAAAAAAAACAGGACAAATCAACAAGAAACCAGTTTCTATTCCCTCGAGGGAACTCTTGTACTAGATTGAGATTCATCACAAAGTTACACAGTGATATTACAGTGACTAAAAAGATACGAAGATAATTTGCCATGGAATGGTGATAAATGGGTTATGAGAGATCTCTGTAGAATGTGGGGAAAGCAATCAACAGGTCTGCTCTGCTGGGATGTTTGATGAATAAGTTTGTCAGTTTAAAACTTTTACAGTAACATTTTGATTGACAAGCAGAGAGACTTACCAGTCTTCCCAGCTCCAACGGAACTGAAAGTTACTCAAGTGGTGAGAAAACCAGTTAATAAACCTTTATCAAAAGGAAAAAAAAAAACTCCATTAAATACCAGAAATAGAGTAAAGCTTTTCAATGAAGTTTTCTTATAAATGTTTTCTACTCATTTAAGATAAGCGTAATTTCTTCACTCTGAAACCATCAGACAATAAAAAGCCATCTGCATTGACAGACAGAGGTCTGAAAATAGCCCCTGTAGACACACCACAGCATCTCCTCCTATCTTAAGATAATATAAACCTACTATCAGTATAAATGTATACGATAATATAAAATGTATTTAAATTCAAAAAACTATATGAATATAAAGCAAAACAGAAACCTACTCTGAGGTTTTTCATGTTTTTGACCAGTACTAGTTCTCCTACATAATGTACATTTCACTCAAGTGTCCCCCCCAAAAAAGGAGTCACCACCCCTCTCCTCCTCTAGATGGCACCTGTTACATAAGTCATTTCCAAAAGGCTTCTCGGATAGTTAGGAAGTAGACATAGGAAAAGTCAGAAGAGGATATCCACGTGAGAAAGTTTTCATAGGTGTTAACTGCGGTGTATACTGCCCAGGCTATTAACCCTCAGAAGGTGTTTCTGAGAAACAGAAACAAGAATGAGCAGCGGCCGATAGATGGCTCAAGCCAAAGTCCCAGAGAGATTTTGTAAAGGACCACAGCAAGGATTTCTGGTGAGTCTTTTCAGAGATGAAGGAATATCCAGCAAAAGCTAAGAACTTTTTCTTTCTTACTTTCAAAACATGTAGTTACCTGTCTACGCATGTGGTATTCATTGTATCCAAACGCATGTATAGCATTTCTGTGGCTTGCGCAAGCTGAAAGTTTTTTAACATTAAAGTTAACATAACATTATACAAGACAGATGTCACTCCTTCCAAACTTGAAAGGGGAATTTCATAGTTTCTTTCTATGGACAGCTCAAGATTGGGTACATTGCACCGAATCTATGCAAGGTGGGGAAGATGAGAAAGAGGACTAGGCAATAAGTATCACCCACCTCCTAATTCGAACCCCTTTCATTTGTACAATGAGAGTGCTTCTTTTGCTTGTATGGGATGTAGGAAACCCCATCATGTGATAATGAAAGCTGCACTAACATGACCAAGTATCAGCCTCCTTAACAGAGGAGGCCTCTGCAGTCAAACTCTTCCAGCTTCACAAGCTGCTGTTGTTACTTCTAACAAGCATCACTAAACGCTTGAAAATGTAAGTCTATATCAGCCTTATCCAAAGGACCAGTCAACCTCTGGTCCCTTGTCATGATTTCCCTGTTAATGCTTAGCACTAACTGCATGGAGGTTAGACCAAGCTCTGCTTGCTGAGATTAGGTGATTCACAAGCAGTGGGTGATATTCTGAAGCAGACCAAAGATTTGGGAATTAAATGAACAGTGAATAGCAGCTGTTAACAACTCTCCATTGTCAGAGTCTGCAGATTGATCTAAAAGGATTATCTCAAGTGGCAACAAAATAGCGACAATGTAATACTTGGAATCAGCAGGGAGTTATCTTTCCTTCTTCAGCATTTTTGGATATGAACTCAGGCAAGTTACTTTAAGTCATCTGCTACATTTCACACTGGAAAAAAAAAAAAAAAAAACAAGCAGGTGCATACACAGGGTAATTACCACAGAAGATCTCTGAACTTGGTAACATCTTCCTGAGGTTTTAAGGTCTGCAGACATGCAATGCATGGTCTAGATCTAAACAGGGAACACGGATAAGCAGCAGAGCTGGTATTTTATCTATGGGCCAAAATGAAACTTACAAGAAAGGGAGAATAAGTCAGTTATACTTCCAGGAGGTGGAGGAAGACTGGACTTGTGGTTAGTGGGCTATGCTCCCTTCACACGGGTGTTACAACTGAAGTTTAATGCAGCTGCTGTAAAATATGTTATTGACAGTATTTATTGCTACCCCATATTTTGGGGAACAGAACAAACACACACTCCAGAAACTCCACTTTTGAAATGCTCTTTGGCAGAACAAAAGGATACAACTTGTGGTAAGGAGCCAGGCTGAAGTTTGCACAGTTCAATGAGGAGTGTTGTATACATGACTTCAATATGTGGTGGAGATGGAAGTTGAAACAATTCTGCAAATATAACCTGTAAGAGAAGACAACACCAAATCAAAACACAATCAGACAACCCTGAGCTTTAAAAAGGAAATCAAAATTAAGCAACTGCATACCAAAAAAGGCTCATTTTATTCAGTGAAATATATGCTCTGTGAATAACACAGAAATTTCCAGAAATGGTGCTAACAGTGCAGAGTACAAGCTCACTTTAGCTGCCCTCCTCTTTTAATATTAAGATATTAACTCCACATACAACATCAGCATTACACACCTAATACAAACCAATGATGCTACCTGGCCATTTTCTGTTGATAATCACCAGTGATACCCACATGAGCAGCTGTTGTAAGACAGGGGACACATTTTGGAATGCTTTGCATCAACTTAGATATGATGGAGCATTCTGTGCTTGGCCTGACAAACACAGAGCTATAGCCTTGGGGAATCCCAGAACTAGATACATTTGGAAAGGTAACAAGCACAAGTTATAATTACTTCTGCCTTACTGTGACATTCCCAAGTTTAAGTAAGGCATTCCTTTGTTTAACAGACCAAATTAATTCTATTGTTTTCTGCCAAGCAAGAAATACTTCACTGATGAAACTCAGGTAAACAGCTGCTGAAAGCAACATGACTTGACTGTCAAGCCTTAGAAGTGGACTGTATTTAACAGACTGTCCACAAAATCCATACTAATCCTTAAAACCACTGTAGCTTTATTTTTTTTCCAAAATAAGCAGTCAAGGGCAAGAAAATAATATTCTAAAATAATTCCAAATAATTATGGGGAAAAATGAAACTAACAATTTTAGGCAAATAATTTATACCGCAAACATTTCTTCCAGTAGTTTTATCTATAGACACCTTTGTTATTCGAGTTTCTGAATAACTAGAAAACACATTGGCATATTTAATCATGAATCATAATATTTGTTGAGGTTAATGTACACTGAAGCATAAAGCAGACAGCCATGCCATCATTCACAGAATCTGAGGACTTAGAGCCACAGAAATTGCTTTGAGGTGAGAGTATTTTTTAAGACTTCCCTTCTGAATTCAGAGTACAAGAGGGACAAAGTGACCAAAAGCAAGCTTTACGGCTTTTAGCATATTTGGCATTTTGGTAAAACAATAAATTTTCAACTCCATCTTTATCAAAGTAAGCATTCTATCTAAGACTGCTTGGTCACTTCTTCATAAAGCCTTTATATGACAAGCTGACATTATCATTGAAATCTGTTAAAACCTTACAATTTGTGATGAACGGAGCTTTACACAGTTCTGTGTTTTTGCATAGAGACAGTAAGAAAAAACATTATTATTCTGCTTATTTAACATTAAGCATAATATTAAATTTATTAATTAATATTATATTTTAAAATACTCCAATATGGAGGTTTACCAAGGAGGAAACACACCACTACTTTACTGGAAGTGCCATGGCAATGCAACAGTTCCAAGAGAACCAGAACACACAAGAGAACCAGAACAGCTGCGGTGGCAAAGAACTTCCAGAGACTGGGTAATCTAACCATTTGCTCCAAAAGTAGGGCCAGTCAGAACAGGTTGCCCAAGGCTGTTAACTAGTTAGCTTTTGAATATCTCCAAGAATGGAGATTCCACAAACTTTCTCACCACTCTCAAAGTAATAAAGCTTTTTTCCTCCCCTCCGATATTTAAGTGAAATATCCTGTATTTTAATCTCTATTTCCCCATGTTCTTTCCCTTATTAGTTATCTGATTATTCAAAAAAAAAAAAAAAAAAAAAAAAAAAAAAAAAAAAAAAACCACATCTAAATGCACCAATCCTAGACTGCCTTGTACATTAGGAAAAGTTACATATTTAGAACTGCAAATAAGTCTTGCAAAATATCACAACCTGCCACAGTAATACACTAAGGGACCTTATTTACCCTATTCCAAGTACAATGTCGCCTTTTTTTTTCAGGGAGGAGTAGAAGGTGTGTGGGTGGGGTGGAGAGTTAAACCTCAAAGCAGCAAACACTCAACAGTATGGAATCTGCTCATTTAATATCTTTTCTTTTACTCAAGAAGGAAAAGCTCCCAAATGAAAGGAAACTTAATGGCTTTACCATGCTGTTAATTGATATGTGTTATTTGGAAAATAAAGGAGTCACAGAAGATTTTACCTATAAAACACATACCTCAACTATATGGTAGTTCAAGGGGATCTTGTTATTTCCTGGATAGCTTAACAGCTGTGCAGCACTGCAAAATAAGATGCATTTAATTTTAAACATAACCCACCTTATCCACAATAAAGCATAACATCAAGTAGAGTTACAGGAAATGCTTAACTCCATGCAAGAGTTTACCTTACAAAGCACATATTAACTGCCCTTCCAAAAATTGCACATTCCTCCACAGAAATCTTACAACAGAAACAACACAGGATTGTACCAATATAGACTAAATCATGGATCAGAAGGTCATATTTTATCTTTATTTAATACATCCCTTGAAAGACACGAGAAGTAAAATGCAGTTTTGTGATATTGATCTGTATGTTGGCATATGTTCACTAATACCTCAAAAATTATTTTGATATATGAAGACGGAGAAAGAAAACAAACAGATTTGATTTCAAGTCATCTCAGATTTGCTTTCAAATCAGTCTCAATTATTAAACTAATGGACTACATCAGAAATTTTTAGGCTATAACAGCCTCAACTATAATTCAGCTCATTGTCATCTATCGTTTTTACACAGAAAACAACTATTCTGATTTTTGTTCTGGCTCTTCGGTACCTCTTAAACCTTCATTAGTCTTATTTTCCTCAGAGAATTAAAAAAACAAAAGCTCACACATTTCAGTGACTTCCACAATCCTGAATTTCTGATTTGTGCCGAATCAAAAATCTGCACCCAAAAATCTGCATCATTTACCATCAAAACATGCTTCTACCCATTTTTTTTGCATGGTATACCAAGTCTGGTAGCTCTTACTTGGAAGCAAAAAGCAGGTTGCAGATATCTGCAGCAAATCACCTAGGTTACCAGTTACCCACATCAGATATTACTCAGGCAGAAACAAAGAATTGCAGCTAGACTATTTCCTGGCACAGCTGAATTCAAGCTAATAAAATTTGGCCTGCAATGGCTCCCCAGAGCTAGTTCATTCCTGCAATGCAACGCTGAAGAGAATGTAAAAATAGAAAGTGCAAAAGCAGGTTTATGAATTCCAGTGCAGGACCAGCTATAGACAGAATCAGTTCAAGCCTCGCTGTGCCAAAATACATCAGTTGCTTGAAAATTCCAGGAAACATAATACAAACACAGCATCTGCAGTGCTGCATGCAAAGAGCCAAGTGTGTCTTTTCTGTGCGCCACACATTCTGTATTATCCAGGAATTCCCCTCCCAAGAAACCCCTGTTTCCCTAGATGGGGCAGAAGCTGCAGTAGTGTAAGGGGTTCTGGACCCCATGGCACTAAGTATTCCCCTACCAAGTCTTTCTCTCTTTCCAGTGAGATTTGATGATGCAGTGAAGGTTCTCTTCTATCACAAATCGTTCAACGGAGTGGCTGCCAGGCATAACAGGGCCCTGGTAAAGTAATAAAAACAAATTTATGGAACATTATGCTGGTAATTAGGTTAACATTAAATAAATACACTCTGTGTGTATTATAGGTGGAAAAGTTAGCCCAACTTCCACATAAACACATTGATCTCTCACCAACCACCTACTGTTTAGGACTGAAAAACCAGCTGCGGAGTTCCACACAAACATGAGATCTATGTTCAAAACTAAAATTAACATTGGATTCAGCACACAAAGTAAAGGAACAAAATAAGAACACCACGGTAAGTTCATGGAGTATCCACCTTCTATATCTTACATGCAGTTTTTGCCTTGTTTTCCATGCTCCTCCTTATCTGTTCCCAAAGCAATATGACCAAACCAAAGAAGTTTCAGTAAAACAGGAAAAGAACAATCTAGAGAACAGAAGAGGTTCTGTGTGTGCGTGTGTAGCAATTAGCAGGTTACGACCATGCAGGCTGGAAGGAGACGTATCAGACAAAATATGAAGATACACAAAGTCAGGACTGGCCTGGATAGAGCAGAGAAAGCACACGCTGTCATCTTTGTTTAAAGAATTAGGAGCCACTAAATTAAGCTACAATGTGACAGACAAAGGGAGGAAGGAAAGTACTTGGGAAGGAAAAGAAAAATGCACATATTACTTTCTTGTTCACTTCTGTCTATGCATTTGCTGTGCAAATACAATGCACTTGACCAGTGCTGGAGAAAATATTGGGCCAGAGAGATCTTTGATCTAACCTAATCAACTCTTGTTGCACACTCCTCCATGGGAATTCATTGATGTGTACTGCAGAACAGTCTAATATATTTCTACAGGCAGTTAGGCTAAGAAGAGCTAAAAGTCATCAGTATAACAGAAGGAAAGGCTACTACCTGAATACAGTTATATGATTATAGTATACAGAATCCATTAGAGGACCCATTCAGTGCAGCCATTTTGAGTGAAAGCAAAAAATCGGATTTAAGTTCTTCTCATAAATCTGCTCTGATGAGCAACTTAATCACCCAGACCACTTAGTCACCTAAGACAGATGGATCTTGAAACCATTAGCTATTATGGGAGAAGAGACATCATACTTCAGCCAATATTGCCCTGGCTGTAAAAACCAGCTCCCTCCCACAGCAAGCACATACCTCAGGATCATCCGTGTAGTCAAACATCCTAAAAATAACTCTTGGCATTGGGTATACCGAATCCTCAGTGTGAGGTGGAGGAGTGAACGGAGGCAGATTGTGTTGCAATGCTTCACAAAGAATGCTGTCAAAAGCCAAGTAGGGCCTCAGAATGTGTCGCTCTTGCCAACGGTCCTTCTTCAACTTCTGGATCTGAGACCAAAGGCAGTCTAGATACTGAAAGAGAAGAAAAAAAAAAAAAGAAAAAAAAAGAAAAAAAAGGCAAGAAATATCAGATACACTCATCCTTGTAACAAGTCTTGACACTCCGACGATAAAAAAATGCGTTTCTTAAACTCTCTATTACATTCAGGGGGAAAAAAAAAAGTGCTTAAACTGCTTATTAGAGATTATCTACTGATTCTGCAAACAAGAAATAATTTAAGAACTCTAATCACCAGAGGTGCTCCTAATCCTACATATCATTGTGTTAGTAAAGTTAAAGTTTTAAATACCGAAATGCAGCCTAAGAATCCAAGCAGACTCTTGTCCTTTGATTCTGCCACCAAGACCACAGAGTGGCTGCAATGAACTTCAGTCAGTGTTGACTGGTGGCATTAAAAGATAAACAATATCAATATTTTAGCCACAGAGACATTCCATAGGATTGGCATGCTATTCCCAAAGCAACCCAAGCTATCAGCTAGTGCACATTTGATAATACTGAATATTAAATACCTTTGCCATGGTTTTCAACAAAATTGTTAATTCCAGCATTTTTCTAGCAATGTTAGAGTTGCCTGTACAACTGGTAATAGGTTCTCTTGTTTAATTGCTTTCTACACTCTTTTTAAAAATACTCAAAAACTCAGAGAAGGAAGAGGGCACACAGAAGGCCCCATTCTGTGGCCTTACAGAATGGGGGTTTTAAGTTATAATTGCCTTTACATGCAAATGTTTTGCCTTTACTTAAGTTATCTGACATTACAAGATGTGGACAAAACTAGTTAACAAGTACACCTGAAGAGAACAGTCATGCTCATGGTGCACCGAGTACCTCGCTCTCTCTCCCTTAGTGCAATAAATGGCTAAATATCAGTCAGGCAGAACATTCATGCTGATAAGTCAGCCATAATTGGACAACCGGTTTAAATCTTATCATATTTTCCCAAATAAGTTTGTTCTCAGAGTAATTTGAGAGAGGAAACACAAGACGTAACAGAAGTATTTTGTTTTTTAAATCACCTCTCCCCTGCAGTATGCTTGCTATAATTGTGGAATGCCATTCCTCAACAAATGCTGCGTAATTCTGTAAGCATTTCTTTTAGCACTTTCTAGAACTGGGGGAGGGGGAAAGAAGACAAGAAGACAAGCCACTATATAAAGAAGGAAAACATGGAGGGGTAAGTATTTACATCCTGCTTCCCAAAAAGGTCCTTTTAATATGAAGTCCTATTGCTGCACTTCCCAAAAGCATATACTATTTTGTAATAATTCCTCATTTATAACATTCCCTCAGGGGAGCTGTCAGCAGCAAAAACAAACAAAAAACCACTCTCCTACTCACTCAACACAACCTGTAATTTAGGCCCAAGACTTTAAGAGATCTCCTTACCTTGAATCCACTGGGAATAATGACAGACAGGAAATAATGCACAAGTATTAACATTTTTCAAGGCACCTTTTAATTTAACAGTTTGGCAAGAGTCCATTTTAGCAAGAGAAGAAAAAAATTTTTTTTTTGAAGAGTGCAAATTAAAATCCACTCACTTCCTCTTGTGGATGAGGTTTATCAGCAGTCCAAACTTGTAACATGGGCACATGAATCTTCTGGCGGCGTCTGTTTACACAGGAAAGAAAACCCAATATTTAAAAGGCTGACCTAGGACAACAGTGTTTTCCTAGTAAAGTTCTATTACTATTTCATCTTTTCAGTTGAAGACTATAAGACACAAACAACAGGTTTTTAAACATTTAAAATATCACTATTATCATACCTTGATGGTAGTGTAAATTTGAAATATCTAGACAGAAAGCAGGCACACTGCAGAATCTTGTCTGTCTATGTAGAGCACAGTTACAACTGCAGGCCCTCCAGCACAAATAAGATTTTCAATGTACATTAATACTATAGAGAATTAAACTTTTTGAAATTCTAACATCACTTCATCTTTTTTATATTTAAGACTTTTTTCATACTAATATAACTTCATATTTAAAATTTTTAGTTCATTTGCAAAACAAACAATAACAACAGCAATTAATCTCTGATTGTATAGATGACAATATATTTTTATGTGCTAAAACATACTTCAGATAGCTTTCAGTCTGAGATAACAGGCGATCCATTTCAGCATCCTTTTTCTCATATAATTCTTTCCCAACCCAAGGTAAAGATGACAGAAATGCAAATATATACCAGTCACATCGTACCTATCGGAAAGAAATAATGAAGTCTAAGTATACAAGGAAGCTCCAAAACAGAACAAAATAAAACAAAAATCTCATTTTAATTAATTTGAATTAAACACTAGCAAAACCAGTATTTTAGGATATTCTTACAAAAACTACTTCAGTTAAAGCGACAATCAATACTTGCAATGAACTAAGGCCAGGGAAAGCTCCTACAGATACATGTCAGAAGATGTTTTTGAAAGCATGAAAGTACATTTCAAAAAGATATTCAGAGCACAAGATACATGGAAATATATTCACAGGTCATTAAGTAAAAGACTGTATAGATAACACTACTTAAAGTCCTATTTTTACAGCTCTTGGCTCAACTGACATGTTTCACTCCTTAATAATGGTAATAAAAAAGATCAGTTAAATATTTCAGTCTGCCTTTTACTATAAGCCAGTAAAGTCTATTTACTGTCAGACTATTCCTCTAGGAATAATCAGACTATTCCTCTTGTAAGGAGTCATTCATGGTAAGAATGAGGGATTTTGCTTACTTATTTTTGCACTTCTATTTGACATTTACATAGTATAGTTTAATGTTTTGATTCACAATGAATTTGACACATTCTTGCGAGAAAGTGCATTTTAAAGGGAGACTGCTTCCAAAGACTCTTGCTCAAATGTTCATGACATTCAAAGCTATTGCTGCCAAGCTGCAGCAACAATTCCTTATAAATGCTTTTGCAACTGAATTCAGTTCTCAACTATCAACAGAATTATTTACTTATTGACTCTTCCTAGATAGGCAGTGGAAGTTCATACACCTTATAATGGCATTAAAATGACTTTAGTCCTCTTAAAGAAGCTAAAACACTGCACTAAATCAATTTGCTTATCTTATGCGCTATGCTTGCTGGATTGACAAACCATGAAAAATACTATTCTGTTTTAAAATACTACATTTAAAATACATGCAACAAAGTAGGCAAAAAAGGTGATACGCACTTCCAAAAAAATAGGTAGAATTAATTCACATCAGCTACCTTGCTACAGAAGACCATGCTTCTTATAGCACGCATACATTTTTTAACTGCCACAAGTTCCTTCTACTCATCCTAAAGAACCTGTACATGACAGTTCCTTTTTTTAAATTACCTCTAAGTCTCCCTTGTTCTAACTATAAATTAAAAAAAAATACACACAATAGTATAATACATCAATACATTTGACTGAAAACAGCAGTGGATGAGGTTACAAATCTTTTGCTTACTTGGGGCACATCCTCCTCCTGTGTCACACTCACAAAGTTCTCAAACATAGCTACCATTGAAGGTGCAGCTATTACATGACAATTCACAAGATCAGATAGAAAACGAACCTTAGAAAGAAAAAAAAACGTTAAGTATCTACATAAATGACTGCACAGGAATAAACATTATTCCAACTACTAAAAGAAACCATCAGTAAAAATAGTGTAAAGTAACATGAAGTCAAAAATACTGTGTATTGCACACACCCATCCATCAATCCTGAGAAACAACTACCAGAAGCAAAGATACTTTTTTTTTTTTTTTTTTTTTTAGAAAAAGCTTAAACCTGTTTCAGTACAGTAATATCAAAAGGCAATGATTCCCAACTAAAAAAAGGGTGGGAAACACCAGTGTGTATTTAAAGACATGTATATTGCTTCTACTACAGAAAGAAAGTTCAAGTGTCTCTCCACTCTGGAGGCTAGCAGATTATTAGAATTACAAAATCAGGGAAGGGAGAGAGAGAAGAGAGGAAAAAAAAAAAAAAGGGTCAATCCACTACTTCATGGTTGCAGAACTGCATCAGGATACAGTAGGGCTGAAGCAGCATGCCATATAACTGACAAGTTGCTACAGTTATTCAATTCTAACCACAGTTTCACACAGACAGTTTGCGAGGAAAAAGAAAAAATCACAGAATGCTTAAGGTTGGAAGGGACCTCTAGAGGTCATGTAGTCCAACCCCCCTGCACAAAATAAATAAATAAATATATATATATGCGCATATAAGACACAGTTAGACTTAGAAAGGTCTTTCTCTACTCCAACCCCTTTTTTTGAGGGTTTGATTCCTACTCTCAGACCTAAACAGTAAAAAGCCAACACTTTTTTCTTTTTGTGGAGGCAAGTCATTCTCCACTGGGCTCCCCCACGGAAACTAAAAGAACATAAACTTGTGAACAATTAAGAATGAACAAACTCATTCTTCATATCTGACTGCAGTGCAAATGTCAGGGGGCAGCAGTAGCATCTCTTATTTAATGTGAGTTAATTTGTCACACAGAAAATATGCAGTTCCAATTTAGGGATTAGGCATAGCAGGAAGCCAACTTAACAAAAAATATGATCTTCCTCCCCCTAGGATTTAAGTATATCTTGCATAACACAAATTCTCCTGGCACATCTTTGGAGCACTATATGTTGACACCAGAAAAGACTGCAGGACAGAAAGATCCCAGTTCTTCCAGGTGTTAAAAGGACAGTAGGGTTAAAGGGTGGGGGTAATGACAAGACAAATAGGTGGAAAAGATGTGAGAAATGCCACTTACTAAAAACACAGCCTCATTATACATATTGACTTTCAGACATTCTTTAAGCTGACGAATCATGGCTTCTACAAATTCTCCACCGAAGTTGTAGTTCCTGGCATTCAGCAAACCAACTAGTGTTGTGTAAACAGTCAGCTTTTCTGGTAACAGGCGCGCACTGGCACAGAAAAGAAAGAAACATCGCATTAGATATTTACTTATCATGTGAAAACTCAAAAATACCTTAAAATTTGTTGAAAGTGAAACTCACCACATGTTGAAATAAAGGCTGCTGTCTTGATTTTTGATTTCTATCCAATTCACAATATTTCTTTTTTTTTTCTTAGAATTACAATTGTTTAAAAAAGCAAGTGCTACGTGCAACTACATTTGAAGTATTTGCTTTTTAGTTATTATTTCCAACTGATGGGTATTCAGGCATAAATTGCTATCTAACCAGTGTGGCCAGCCGACTTTAAGACCCTTGCAGAGCTTTTGTCACCGTATCAACAAAGCTTATGTAACTTGGACAGCAGCTATTATTGAAAACAAAAGACAGGATAAGACCTCAGTCTAGATTGACTGTAGGCAAGGATTTCCAATTACAACATTTAATGAGCTGCCGAAGTGTAATTTTACAGATAGATGTGAAAACACCGGATTCACATTTTAAGATTTTCTAATGCACGTACAAGTGCATATATATATATACACACATATAATAAAAGTGCTAGAATTTATGCTAGATTTAGCAAGCCATTTTGTCATTTTAGAAGCCATTTTGCTATCGAGCAACAGCAAGATTACATGACAGTGGTACAAATCTTAAATGGTTCAGTTTGATTCGAAGTCCAAACAACTGAGTTTTATATGCAATATAGCACAGGAATAAAAAAAGTAGGAGGTACTGTAAACAGTACCTAGACCTCTGCTCCTCAGTTTCCCTACAGAAGTTCACTTATGCATGGGAGCGCCTGTATCCAGTCTTTCCACCTTCCCTCTTGCAACTTATGGAAACTCAGTGCCACTAAGATGGAATGAACAACATGAAAATAGCATGGACAATAAAACTGAATCAATATTAGCCTCTAGTAGTTGTGGCACTTCACACACTTCATTTAGAAATAGGGTATTATTACCCAGCATCACTGTATCCGTCATTGCAATTGAGTGTACCTCTAAGGGTACTTCTGCCTACTTCATGCCTTGCACACATTTCAAGTAAGAGTTCTAGAAAAAGAGAGTTCTGAATTCTACTATTCAATATATTTACTTCCTTATTTCTTTTGTTTGGAACAAGGCAAACCCTAACCTATAGCAGGGATCCAGAACTAAGAGCTGTTCTCAGCACTTAAATCATCCTAAAAACTTCAGCTTTCCCGCTGAGCAGAGAGAAGGAAACATGTCCTGATTCCCAAGCCTTCTGTATACGTACACAGTACACAGAATTCTTAGTATCTTGCTCTTGTAGTTTGGCAAATCAGCTTCCAAAACACCAGCTAGTCCCTCCAAGTTGCTCTCCAAGGACGAGGTACTCTAAAGGAAATAAAATAAAGGTTTCCAGATCAGTTAGACAGTATCAGCTTATCCCCAGTTTAGGGACAGAAGATTTAAAAAAAAAAAAAAAAAAAAAAAAAAAAAGG